>OY755239.1:13759017-13956504 GCA_963576725.1 Azorinus chamasolen
ACAGCCATTTAACCCTTTCCCTCATATAAACGTGTTTTCATGCATCTGCAAACAGAATAGACCCAGATCAGACGGCTCCTAGAGGAGCCGTCTGATCAGGGTCTACTCTGTTTGCTAGTAGAATTTCAAAGATATGTGTCTTTACTTTCAAAAATGGTTACAATGCTCCACCTTCCATATTTCATAATAACCTTTTGTCCATGAATATTCAGTAGGTATTGAAATTTGTAATAAACATAGAACAGGGAAAGGGTTAAACTCATTGTGGCTGTCTCTTCTGGTAATCCTGTTCCTAATAGACACGCCTTCTTGACGCCTTTGCCAACAAAGTAGATCCAGAAAAAAACGGCTCCTGTAGCAGCAATATGATCAGGGTCTGCTTAGTTTGCTTATGAAAGTACGTAGATATGATTAAATATGGCCCAAACATCCTGCGTTCATGTGCCATTATAAACAAAATCAGATACTTAATTGTTCATGGTGTCAGTATTTCTTACATGGATCAGGTACATACATATAAAGGGTTTAACATGCTCTCAACCATGCAGTACGTCTAGAGAAATGACATTCGCTCCTTTAGTTGCATTGTACAGATGTCTGGTAAGAATGTTTCATCCTACATTCTTTGCCAATAGTTATGGTGATTTATCCTGGGCAACTGGTACGGCAAAACCTCTGCAACCATTTACTCCACAGACACGCATTATAACGCCATTACAAACAGAGTAGATCCGGATCAGAGGGCTCTTTTTGGAGCCCTTTGATCACGGTCTGCACTGATTGTCATGGAAATCATTTTCTTTAGTAATACATTTTGATACCATATTTTGTTTTATTAAAATTCAGAAAGGGATACAGAAGAACATATCTTAAGCGGCCAGTCATTTATTGAACATAGGAGGTTTAAAAAGTAGGTGGTTGCTTAATGCAGGACAAAAGTAATGCAGAAAGTTCCTATAGGAGCTTTCTGCTTTACTTTTGACCTGCATTAAGCTACCACCTTTCTTACAGGTCCATATTTAGACCAGATGTCCATTTAATACAGGTTCTACTGAAGCCAGTTGTAAGGATTCAGCGGGCTGTGGATTTAGCTATCTCCTTACTGTCGGTAAAATGGTCGACTGGCATTTTTAATGTCCAATGTAGAGAGGCACTACTGTAACCCCCCCCCCCTCTTCAAAATATGCATCTAGACCGTGCAGCACGCATTCCATGCATCATGGACAGGTAATTTATGGGCAAAAACACATGAGAAGTACCACAGAGCGCTCGTGACCGAATGCAACTGCAGCAAACAATTAGCGTTTCAAACGTTCAACTAGACCGCAATGAAAACAAAACAGAATATTAAGTAACTTGCACATCTGAACACACACACACACACACACACAAACACATGCGCGCACGCGCACTCGCACGCACATTCGCACGTATGCGGACACGCATACGCCACTCACTCACTCACACACTCGCGCGAACGCACACAAGCACGCATGCGTAAGCACACACACATTAATATGCAGTTAAAACATTGAAACAGAAAGAAAAATAATGTAGTGGAAAATACACAATGAGAAAATGTTCTTTATCCATTTGGCTGCCACTTTATTGTCGTAAACGCAACATTGTCGTCTACTACAACTCTCTCTTTATTTAATTTTATCTTTTAAAACCAGCACAACGCAATCACAATTTAAGACAGTTTGGGTCCATTGAGTAACCCTTTCCCTGTTCAATATTCATGTAAGAAATAATGACATCATCAATAATTATTAGCTGAATTTTCGTAATGACATATGCATTCAGCAGCCGTCTGAACCTGGTTTTCTCTGTTAGCGAATGCGTGAAAAGTCGTATTTATGAGGGAAAGGTTAAAGGTCCTGAATGGCTTCCGTAACAAAATTAGATTTTTTGTTTTGTTTCTACCGCCAGTCTTTAATACATACAGATCGTAGCTTTGATATGTTACTTTCCTCCACTGTATACTTATGTCATCCATAAATGTACATATTTGTTTTGATTAAAATAGACATTATTCTTTTTCGTGAAACAAGTTGAACTGGAAAACTCGATTCTATATTTGTTATAATAGTTAAAGCAGTATATCTGCATGCCAATATATCTACATGTCAGTATCTCTACATGTCAGTATATCTACATATTACGTCTACATATTAAGTATCTCTACATATCAGTATATCTACATATAAGTATCTCTATATGTCTGTATCTCTACATATAAGTATCTCTACATGTCAGTATCTCTACATGTCAGTATCTCCACATGTATGTATCTCTACCTATCAGTGTCTCTACATGTCAGTATCTCTACATGTCAGTATCTCTACATATAAGTATCTCTACATGTCAGTATCTCTACATATAAGTATCTCTACATGTCAGTATCTCTACATATAAGTATCTCTACATGTCAGTATCTCTACATGTCAGTATCTCTACATATCAGTATCTCTACATATAAGTATCTCTACATGTCTGTATCTCTACATATAAGTATCTCTACATGTCAGTATCTCTGCATGTCAGTATCTCCACATGTATGTATCTCTAGCTATCAGTGTCTCTACATGTCAGTATCTCTAAATATCGGTATCACTACCTGTCTGTATCTCTTCCTATCAGTATCTCTACATGTCAGTATCTCTATATGTATGTATCTCTAACTGACAGTATCTCTACATGTCAGTATCTCTAAATATCGGTATATCTACATGTCAGTATCTCTACATGCCAGTATCTCTACATGCCAGTATCTCTACATGTCAGTTTCTCTACATGTCAGTTTCTCTACATGTCAGTATCTCTACATGTCCGTACCTCCATATGCCAGTATCTCTACATATACTGTACCTACACGTGACAGTTGCAATGGCAGAAGACGTTTTAAGGTAGTCATTTGGTTCAAAATTAGATATCACCACAATTGGCGAGAGAAGTTAAACACAGAAATTCAAATCGCCTATATTGGTGCAAATTGCAAGTGGTTGCAAAGAGTCTTTCACCCTAGCTGATTTACACGCCTTCCGCCACCAGCCACGTTCGTATATGTTCCTTTAACCCTTTATTTGATACAGACGCGTGCATTTTGATACCCTTTGTTAACGGGATAGACCTAAGTTACTCGATGTATCATCTGGATCCAAACTGTTTGCAAATTCGCCTATTGTGGCAATCCTTTTGAGTCGCTTTCCGGCGACATCCGTGACAAAAGAGTAAATCTCAAAGAGAGCAAGAGACAAGTTTAATTCAATTTCATTTTACAGCCATTGGTGTCATATCTACTTACAAATATTATTAATGGTAATGACATACAGCACTATTGTCACGCTTTGTCAAACTCTGAAGACAAGTCTTCCTGCTAATATGTTCGTGTCTCAATAAAACCTCGAGAAATCTTAACCCTTTGTACGTTTGTGTTGAATTCCTGACAACCTATGCAAACTGTTTTGGTTCCTGATTACAGATGCCGAATACCTCGGCGTCTCTTCAGTATCCAACACGTTTGGCCCTCAAATTGTAGAACTATATTTGAGGAGAATGGAGAAAAACTATTAACATAAATCAGATAAATAGTTCTAAATTAACGGGTTAATATATAGTGTGATTTGATTTACGGTGTGAGTTTTCGACATTTGTTTTGATTCGATTTTGACAAGAGAATATTAACTGTTCAGATAGTGTATGTGAAAAGACCACACGCCCTACACATTTCTGTAGCATGCATAAGCTGAAGGACAATGTACTATCCATTTTTCTCTTGTCGATGCAAGTGATACAAAATTATTTAAATTAGCCCTTTCCCTGTTCTATATTTAGGCCAAATTTCATTACCTACTCAATATTCATTAACAACATAGTAATAAAGAAATATGGAAGGTGGGCTATTGTAGACATTTTAGAAAGCAAAGAAACAAATTTATAAAATTCTATTAGCAAACAGAGCAGACCCTGATCAGACGGCTCCTCTAGGAGCCGTCTGATCTGGGTCTACTGTGTTTGCATATGCGTGAAAACACGTTTATATGAGGGAAAGGGTTAATAAAACACACATCTAGTATTCTGCTGACATCTTTGTGAACTGCATCATGAGCGACACAGCTTGATAGCCTCGGCACAATGAACTGTCGCTATATCGGTGTGTTCATCTTCACTTCAATGCAGATGAAGTCACCAAACCTAACAAATCGTGTAATCTTAGTCCCTTGATTGTGGGACAAACATGTACTATAGTTTGCAAACAATGAAGTCAAAGATTAGTTAACTCCTAGAGGAACCCTCTGATCAGGGTCTGCACTGTTCGTCATTCAAAACGATATAAACCTTAAACCTTTCATACTGGCTCGACCCTATAGTTAAACACTGATGGGCTATTCCACTGTGAAAGTTCTATGTTGAATGGGTTAACCCTTACTGTGCGGGACACGAGTCACTAGTGTCCCTTGCAAACAGTGTAGACCCAGATGATAGGGCTCCTAGAGGAACCCTCTCATCAGGATCTGCACTGTTTGTCATATTACACTTTTTTTTAGAAAATGCCGTAATATTCACCATAACCTTGACCTGTTTGAATTTTGGAATACATGTAATAAGTCCATTTGAAATTTCAACGTTGAACGGGTTAACATCACAACTTGTATCGTAGCGTGATCATACACAATGAATAATTATTTAACTGTAAACTGAGCATGTAAAAACGCGAATACGAAACCGTATATTGTTTAACCTGTGACATCAAAGAGATACAAATGGTTTCATCACAGCCAGATGATCTATGCCCCTGTCAAAAGCTATGCTCCTAGTAGAGAACCTATATCTACAGCTATTGCATTGGGGGTCTTTAACTTTTGCACGCGCGACGTAATTGTCGTCTGAAAATTGAGTCGTCTGCTTAAATTTTAAAAGTGCATGTTTCTTCCCTTTCTTTTCAAGAACATATTTCAGAGTAGCAAACTGTTTACCTCCTGTTGAGACATCGAGTTACTTTGCGTCCAGTATGGATCCAACCTGTCTGCAAACGTTAGCATGGAATCGCCTATTGTAAGCAATCTATGCGATATTATATACAAAACAAGAGCTAGAGAAAAACTAAAGAAACACTTCAAACTAACTATACCGTTCAATTCATTACAGTAAAACCCCTCTAAACCGGAATGCTAGTAAAGAAGAATTTAGATAGTTCTAGGCAGATGGCTGCTTAATGCAGGGATGGGGGTGATTTTCACTCTGCATTAAGATGCCATCTGTCCCTAAGGCCGATATTGGAACTTAATTTAACGTTCCATTTAGAGAATGTTTAATGTATTCGAAAATTCTAATCTCTTTTTCTAAAATAGAATCAGTGTGTATAATGAGATACCAACATACACAGTGTCTGATCTGTATCAAAACTGTGTGCAAAAGTCGAAACAAATCAGTTCAATTACTATTAGTCTTGCATCAAGCCTTTCACATATAATTCCTTCACTGCCACATATTGTCATCTACAACATTTAACATTAGCATCATTTTTTATAATTTTCTGAATGTTCTCCCTTTGTTTTGTTTATTTTCATAAAACATAATCACAGCATCAATTAATAGTTCTACATATCCTAATGAGACGCCATTCTACTCGCAGTACTCATCGTCTTATCTGAATACAAAACACGTGTCTCAGCGAAAGAGTGTTGATCCAGATGAGACGCCGAGTAACTCGACAACTCATAATGATGTAAGCAGTTTGACACTCAGTCAATAGTTTCTCAAAAGCTTAATCAATTCGCAGCATAGAAAGTGCTAACACAACTAAATAACGAACAAACTTACAGTCGGTAAGAGATGGATCCCGGCTAAGAGAGTCCAGAATATCACTGTGACATGCGTCATCTTGGCATCGCTCAATAAGTCCTAAAACACTCTAATCACCGATATCCTGTTGCAAAATAGTGACGCTCAAATTCATGTATGTTGCAAGTCTTACTCATATCCAATTCGCTTTACCCTTTACTCCATGAATATTCGTGTAAGACATTAATACATCATTAATATTAATTAGACTAATTGTTAAACTAGCTAATGGACACATGATGTTTTGGCCATGGCAGAAACTGTAGACTCATATTTATACTATAACATAAACTAACAGGGCAGACCCTGATCTTGTAGGTGACGTCTGGTCTACTCTGTTTGTAAAGTGGAGCAGAAAGGTGTATTTATGAAGTAAAGGTTGAGAAACTGTTGACCCAATATCAAGCAGACTGGATCCTAATAAGACAACGAGTTACTCGGCGTCTCATCTGGGTCCAAACTGTTTGCAAATACCGGCCCTGATTCGCACAAGGGGGCTTAACTAATAACATGTCCTGCACGATTCCTATATACAACTACCGATGAACTCTCTGTTTGCTGTAGCCAGATAACTAAAGCGCGAGTGTAGTGCGTGGTGGTATAGTGTAGGAGGTAGTCCCTTCAGCACAGACATGAGAGAAGCAACTATCTGATAGGTTATTACACCTTTTAATCATTTAATCCATAGATATTCATGTCAGAAAAAAAACTGTTTGAATGTATTACAATTGCAGTAGGATGTTTTACCATTACGGAATCTATAGAAACATATTTATATTTTCCATAAAAAAAACCGCAGACCCTGATCAGGCATCTCCAACAGGGGCCGTCTGATCTGGGTCTACACTGTTCGTTAAGGTGTAAAAATGGTCGCTATGGAGTAGAGGGTCCAACATAAACCCTTAAAGTGCGAGGAGCGATTGTATAAGACCTTTGATAACAGTGTAGACCCAAATCAGAGGGCTCCTTAGGGATAACAATTAGTTTGGTCAGTGACAAATATTGACACCACGCTTTAACCTTTAGCTTGCTGAACAAATTACTTTTGCATAACTTTTCAGCCGCTACATTTTCAAAATTCTAGAAAGGAGGAGCTAGTGTTAATTATTAATATTAGCGAGCCTTTACCGTACTTACTGGCAGTGTATATAACCCCACCAGTTGTCAAGAGCGTATGCATAATCCGACAGTGTTATACTCTAGTAAATTCATTTGTTATCTCCAGATAATAGACATATCGATCTTACTCTCTTATTTCTCAGGAACCCCCTATCTTGTTGGAATTGGAGAGGCTATTGTAATGAGTACTAACAACATAGGGTGAAGAATAATAGATTTATTAAGATATTGGAAATAATCCTTATGCATTTGTAGAGGTAAATGATTAAATTATCATTCGAGTTGACCAGTATTAACCGGTTCTCCTGTGTGGCTTCTGATCAGAATCCGCGTTTCAGTGAGCAGTTTATCTGGGTCTTCACTATCTGCAAATGCCATTTGTTCCAGCTGTTCTCTTGATGTCAACTATGCTGTCAACATGCAACTTGTGACTGAATCAAGTGTGTCGTGTTTTAACCCTTTACTCCATGAATATTCATGTAAAAATAATGATATCATGAATATTAATTAGATTCAAACGGTAATGTTTGTCCATGACAGAAACTGTAGAATCATATATACGGAGCCGTCTGATCTGGATCTACTCTGTTTGCAAAGGTGTAGAAAGGCGTATATATGGAGTAAAGAGTTTTAAATAAGAGACAGGCATATGTCAGATACCATTACAATCAACAAGGTCATATGTTAATAGCAATATGTGAATGTAAATAAATCATATTTGATATTACTAAACATGTAGACAGTGTCACATTTATCACCTTGTATGCTTTAATTAGCACAGTTAAAATATACAGTGAAACATTCCAATAACCACTATACAAAATGTGTCAATTCCGGGGATTGGGCTTTCAGATAGATGGTAGCTTAGTGCAAGACGTCAGGAGTTGTGTATAGTACTTTTGTACTGCATTAAGCTACCATCTGTTATTAACCCATTCCATCATATTTAAGACCCATCATCTTTAAGTAAATCTACTGAAAATTAGTATTTACTAGCCCAAAGGAAGTTTTTAGAATTATGTAGTTATGAAACCATTGTGATAAATAAAGCATTTGCTCCTATGGAGCAAATGCTATATTTATCACAATGGTTTCAGAAAGTGACTTTCACTGACGCGTTAAAAGGCGTCAATATGAGGGAATGGGATAAAGACACGTGCTTATTGAAAATGTGGTTAGTATAAATCCGTACCACTGTAAGTGTATTTCATTCATTATTCATAACTCAAACATGCTAATACTAGCATGTTTACTAAAATATTCTCTCTGTTGTTAATCTAATATAGATCTAGTTAGAATAAGGTCATCTGCAAAGAAGGGGATATAAATATTCTGAAAATGGGTGATTCTTCGAAAGCAAAAGTAGAAATGCAAAAAGAGAAAATTGCAGACTCTGTTTTATTGAGTCTGTTCATGAGTAGTAATTAAAAGTGCAACACTACTCACGCCCCCTAGCACCGGCTTAAGCAGTATTCAATTTTCAAAACTAATAACATGAAAACTAATGATCCCGAAGGACCAGAAAATATAACAACACTGAGAATGAAGTACAGGGCGACTTTTTACGCTTTTAAAGGGTGAAAAAGAGTTAGGTTTACAGTAGGGTCCCTCTACAGTGATCAGTTAATGAATATAAATGTACATGAGAACATATAAAAGCATACCGTTCTTAACCATTTCCTCCATAAATAGTCATATAAGAAATAACGACGTCATGGATAGTAATAACGAGATCAATTTGCTATAATAGCATATAGACACGTGAGGTTTGGGCCTCTGATGCACCAGGTAATTTATTAACCCTTTCCCTGTTCTATGTTTATTACAAATTTCAATACCTACTGAATATTCATTAGCAAAGTAGTTATAAAGAAATATGGAAGGTGTAACATTGTAGACAATTTAGAAAGCAAAGAAACAGGTCTATCAAATTCTGTTAGCAAACAGAGCAGACCCTGATCAGATGGCTCCTCTAGGAGCCGTCTGATCTGGGTCTACTCTGTTTGCAGATGCGTTTATATGAGGGAAAGGGTTAACATGAGATTCTATAAAACCAGATGGTAAATGTGTTTTGTTTGTTCATTTGATCTTACCTCATATAATACTTGTGTTAGTATTCTGAGAGAGTAATAAAACTTGAAACTATTGTCACGACAAACAGTAACGAATCTGCAACACACAAGCAACAGAGCAGACCTTGATTATGATCAAACGGCGCCTACAGGTCTACCCCGTTCGCAAAGAATGCAAATATCGCTGTAAATAATTAAATATTAGAAGTTGGGCTCCAAACTGAGGTTACGGTTCGGGCAGGCGAAAATTTATTCATCAGGCTTAGGTAAGCTACAGAAAGGGCGCTCGTAAGGATGAGTTCCGTTTTTTTAAACATGGACAGAGATAACGACCAAATGATACTTCCAAATTGGCTCTAATCACCGGAAAGGACAAGGAAATGTAAACAAAGAAAGAAGATAAGTTTTTCCATACCTATATATCAATGTAACGCGAGCTTCTATAGTATTTAACTTTTAGCTCGCTGTGAAAAAGAATGTAAGTTCAAATTTTGATCTGGTTCAATATGGACTACATACATCCGATTCGATGAAACTACATGTATTGAAAAACCGTGGAACAAATGTCAAACAGCTCTGCGTATCATCGGGGTACACGCTGTTTGCAAATGCTTGTCAAATCGCTGAATGAGGGAAAACTGTTTTGTATATAATGAGTAACATGGGTCAACCTTGCTCGTTTACACATACAGAAAAGTCTCGCTTGTGTGACCATATCGTTTATTAACATAGGAGTCTTTAAAAGCAGGTAGTTGTTTAATACAGGGCAAAATTAATACAGAGATCTCCTATGGGAGCTTTCTGCGTAACTTTGTGCTGAATTAAGCTATCACCTGTTTTAAAGATCCAGAATAGACTTCTTTTGAGTGATCGTATTAGCAAGTTTTTGCTGTACATAGTTTTTTTCAGGCAGAGTGTCAGGTTTGAAATAAGACATCAGGTTAACATCTGGTTAGTAAGTTTGGATGTAAATGAGATGAGCGGAGTGTAATGGATACCATCCATATTTCTGTCCAAGCAATGCTAATTGGACTATTGCTTTTCACGATAAAGGTTCATTACTTCTATAATTAGCGTGGGTAGTATTTAATTCGAACAGTAACGACACCCACCTGATGGAAGTTGAGTATAGATATAACAAGAATAATGGCGTTAGGAGCTGTAAATAAGAGGAATTTTAAGAAATACATGTATGTGAAAAATGCTTTTTATATATTTCTCACCCAAAAGTTATCGTGTTGCTACTCGGTAGAATCACCACGAAGAGGCGATTCTAACGAGTAGCAGCAAAAATAGAGTTTGACTGAGAATTAAGGCATTTTCACGATTCAGTTCGCATCTAACTACAGCTCTGAATTATCTTCTCGAATATTTTATTTTACCGTAGCCATGTAAAGAAAAGAATTACTAAGCACTATAATTTTTTATATGTGCCCCTATGTCAAATCAGTTTTAACTTGTCCCCTGCTTCCATTTATTGTGTATATATTTCTATCCTTTCGTTTAAATCCTAATTATCATAATACCTAATAAATAAACATGGTGAAGCCTTTGCAAACAGTCATGGACCGGAAAACTAACCCGCTTGTTAACCCTTTCCCTGTTCCATGTTTATTCCACATTTCAATACCTATTGAATATTCATGGTTATATTCATAGTTATAATGAAATATGGAAGCTGGAACATCGTAGCCAATTTAAATGTAAAAAACAGAGCTTTCGAATTTTATTAGCAAACAGAGATGGCTCCTATAAACGCCGTCTGATCTGGGTCTACTCTGTTTGCAGACGCGCAAAATGCGTTTATACGAGGGAAAGGGTTAATAAGGGGTTGGTAAATGGTTCAAATACACGTGATTCTCATCGGCTGGTTGATATCTGAAACGCCCCTTATCCCGCTAACCTCGACCTATCTCGCATTTGCAAACAGCTTGGACCCAAATGAGACGCCGAGTAACTCGGCATCTCATCAGTATCCAAACTACTCGACATCCTGTCATTAGATGTTAAAAATTAATCGAAACAGAAGTAGTCATATTTGCACCAGATCCAAATTTGAGCTGGCACTATTTTTTGTAGCTGGGTAAGGGATAATACAAAGAGCAAAGGTTAAGGCCATTGAAGTATATTGTTACTGATGGAAATACCACCGATCTCTCTGTTATTCCAACCATGATAATATTGTGATCAGAGAAACAAGTTACTCATCGTCTCGTATACTAATTGGCGAAGTTTGGTCATAGAATGTTAAACAAATATGGTTTAACTCATTACTCATAGGCTAATCGTAGGTCCTACCTGTTTGAATAAATCTAACGAAAAAACGTTTAGAATTGTGTAGCTTTGAAACCATTGTGGTAAATAGAGCATTTGCTCCTATGGAGAAAATGCTCTATTTATCACAATGGTTTCAAGAAGTGACTTTTACAGAGGCGTAGAAAGGCGTATGTATGGAGGAAAGGGTTAAAATGATTTCCCTGACGGACATTTATGCATGAATCGATCACTTCATGAATATTCATGAATGTTAATAATGTAATATTTTCAAAGTAAATTTTAGCTCAGACAAAACCTGCAGGATCCGATCTAATTCCACAAGCAAACATAACAGACACTGATCTGACAGATCCTACATGGGTTGCCTTATCTTGGTCTACTCTGTTTGCAAATGCGTGATTTTCACCCTTCATTAAACTGCCACCTGTCACCAAGACCGATATTTATACTACATTGAGTGTCCGGTTTAGAGAGGTTTTACTGTACATTAAGTTTAACACTGTAAAACATGTCTATATCGACAACTAAAATAAGTAAAATAAGTCTAATTCTGAGTGTGTAAGGCAGGTAATAGTTTAATGGCTAATGCAGGACGAAAGTTATGCAGGAAGCTGCCCGGATTACTTGTGTCCTGCATTAACCCTTTCCTCCATAAATACGCCTTTCTATGTCTTTGCAAACAGAGTAGATCCAGATCAGACGGCTCCAGCCGTCTGACCAGGGTATGCTCTGTTTGCTTATGATATAATAATGATATGATTCTACAGTTTCTGCCATGGCCAAAACGCTATTATAACAGTTAATCTAATTAATATTCATATCATTATTTGTTACATGCATATTCATGGAGTAAAGGGTTAACCACTTGCTCGTATAGGTCCCAATATGCATGGTCACTTCAGGCAGGTTTCACTTCACCTTCACGCAGGAATAATCATCATCAGCATAAAGTAAGGTAGTGGTTTACGAGTTGAAAAAAACAACAACAATAAGTTTGCTGAAAGGAATTCTTGTTTCGGCATGTAAAAGAAATCTGACAGTAATGTTGTAGTCTACTTTAGTTGGGAAGCATTTCCTTGTCAAGAAGGTTTTGCCTTTTTCTTCTGACAAGACGTGGCGTACTAAATGTCTTCCATTACTCCCCGTCGCGCTATATCTGCGAGCTGACTCGCATATGCAAGCATCTTGACTTCAGATGAGACGCCAAGTAACTTTAACCCTTTACTCCATGAATATTTATATAATGTAACAATGACGTCATGAATATAAAATATATTAATTTGTTATAATAGCACATAGCCAAGGGAAAATTTAGCTAGGGCAGAAACTATAGACTCATATTTATATTATATAATAAGCAAACAGAGCAGACCCTGATCAGATGGTGATCTGGGGCTACTCTGTTTGCAAAGGCGCAGAAAGGCGTATTTACGGAGCAAAGGGTTACAGTATATTAACTAGCTGGACTTATATCATGTCATAAAACACATATTTTTTTGGCTATGACAGAAACTGTAGAATCACAGCTATATCATCTAATGGGTCATCAGAGTAGATCCAGACCAGACATCTCCTACAGGAGCCGGCTGATATGGGTCTGCTGTGTTTTCAAGTACAGGCATAATGACAAGGACATGCTTTCATATAAGTAGATACGGTAAAAAAAATCTAAGCCGGACGTTAAATTTAGTATGAATATCGGTCTTTGAGATAGGTGGCAGCTTAATGCAGGGTGAAAGTCATGCAGAAAGTTCCTAGAGGAGTTTATTGCACGACTTTCACCCTGCATTAATCAGCCACCTGCCTTAAGGTATCTAAATTATTCCCTACTAGAATGCCGGTTTTGAGGGGTTTTACTGTACCTGTAGTGGTTTTTTAACCAGTTGTATACTCCCGGTTTATAGGTATGCCTAAAAAAGCACAACCCATGAGGTACATCTATCGAAAATAGTTAAATGTCATATTCTTAAGAATTATACATTATTCGGCTCTACATATTGATACCTTACTATCAAAGTACCACAAATAATTCATAGGTTTTCACTATTTAACCATTTCCGCCTTAAATACGCCTCTCTATGCCTTTGCAAACAGAGTAGACCCAGAGCATACGTCTGATGAGACTCTGCTCTGTTTGCTTATGCTATCTCTGCTCTGTTTGCTTATGCTACCTCTGCTCTGTTTGTTTATGCTATCTCTGCTCTGTTTGCTTATGCTTTCTCTGCTCTGTTTGCTTATGCTATATCTGCTCTGTTTGCTCATGCTGTTTGCTTATGCTATCTCTGCTCTGTTTGCTTATGCTATCTCTGCTCTGTTTGCTTATGCTATCTCTGCTCTCTCTGTTTGCTTATGCTTTCTCTGCTCTGTTTGCTTATGCTATCTCTGCTTTGTTTGCTTATGCTATCTCTGCTCTGTTTGCATATGCTATCTCTGCTCTGTTTACTTATGCTTTCTCTGCTATGTTTGCTTATGCTATCTCTGCTCTGTTTGCTTATGCTTTCTCTGCTCTGTTTGCTTATGCTATATCTGCTCTGTTTGCTCATGCTGTTTGCTTATGCTATCTCTGCTCTGTTTGCTTATGCTATCTCTGCTCTGTTTGCTTATGCTATCTCTGCGCTCTGTTTGTTTATGCTTTCTGTGCTCTGTTTGCTTATGCTATATCTGCTTTGTTTGCTTATGCTATCTCTGCTCTGTTTGCATATGCTATCTCTGCTCTGTTTGCTTATGCTATCTCTGCTCTGTTTGCTTATGCTATCTCTGCTCTCTGTTTTTCTTATGCTATCTCTGCTCTGTTTGCTTATGCTTTCTCTGCTCTGTTTTGCTTATGCTATCTCTGCTCTGTTTGCTTATGCTTTCTCTGCTCTGTTTGTTTATGCTTTCTCTGCTCTGTTTGCTTATGCTATAGCGTAGATATGGTTCAACAGTCTCCGGCATGGCCAAAAACTCCTGTGTTCATGTTCTATTATAAAAAATAATGTAATTACATTTTGTAATATTAATGACGTCATTATTTCTTACATGAATATTCATGGAGTAAAGGGATAATTAAATACTAGATAACGTATTATTTCCCTATTGTCAATTTAGATAAATGTATTACCCCTCTGACACAAGGTTAACCCTTTACCTGGTAGAGACGTACGTGTACACGTTTGCAAACCTTGTAGACCCAGATCAGCCTATTCCTATAGGATCAGGATCTGTACTGCTTGCTTATGCACTACTTTAAATCTAATTCTTCAGTTTCTGTCATGGTAAACAATTCTCTTGTTCATAATAACAGCTACTTAGTGTCCATACAGTGATTATGTCTTTATGAAAAGTCAGCAGTGAAAGGTTCAATGAGTCTAAAAGGAAGATGAAACATTCTCAGATTGTTATCCTGTTTAACCCTTTCCCTTATGTACACAGAGAAGACTCAAGTTAAACAACTCCTATGTGAGCCGTATGATCAGGGTCTGCTCTGTTTGCTTATGGAATTATACAGATATGATTCTACAATTTCTGCCAAACGCCACTCTAAAATTTCAGCTTATAGATATGCATGATGTAATTATTTTATACTGCAATATATAAAGTATTTTCACCCCTCTCTCTCTCTCTCTCTCTCTCTCTCTCTCTCTCTCTCTCTCTCTCTCTCATTCATCTTATTAATCCAACTTGTTGTTACACACAATTAATACAATCCACGTACAAGTCTGACTTCATCAAACGTAATTGTTGAGGCGGAATTGTGATCCGAATTATTTAGCTGAGTTGAAAGAAGTACATATCTCGAACGTTACTATATTAGCATGCCCGACTGAGTCCAATGTGGGTGAGGATTTGTATGAATCTTACGACTGAGAGTACTTGCGACCTTTCACATAAGCCCTTGATACTGTTAAAACAATTAGGATGTCAGATTATGTCAGTGCTGTCATTCGGAACACATTTATTCTTGCTGTCAAAACCAGGATGGAACGTTCATCTTCACGTCACCGTTAAAACAGTGATACTGTGATTGTCTTAACCCTTTCCTTTATATAAACGTGGTTTCATGAATTTGCAAACATAGAAGACCCAGATCAAACGGCTCTTATATGAGCCGTCTGATCAAGGTTTGCTCTGTTTGCTAGTGAAATTTGTAAGATCTATTTCTTTACTTTCTAAAATGGCTACAATGTTCCACCTTCCATATTTTATTGTAACCAGGTTTTCCAGGAATATTCAGTAGGTATCGAAATTCGGAATAAATATAGATTAGGGAAAGAGTTAACCCTTTAACTCACGGTGTATTAGCAGAATTGTTATATTAACGTAATTTACTACATCAATTGACCATGCAGAAACGGAAGAAGATTATGTGTATGACAGAGCAGACCCTGGTCAGATGGCTCCTACTGAAGTGTCTGGTCTTGGTCTATACTGCTGTCATACATATACGTCACCGGGCGTCTCTATAACGTAAAGGTCCAGCATGTTGAATGCTGAATATTCAAAATGAACAGACCCACCAGTCTTTAACTATAAAGTCCGTTGAGTATGAGAGGCTTAAATTAGAAGATTTTGAACAACAAAATAGTGAAGACCCTGAGCATAGGACTCTTCAACTAGTTCTGTAATTGTTAATAAAGTTTACAAATGTAGTTACGATATTTTGTGTTTTAAGCCTTTACGTGATACTAACGCATTTTACGCATTTGGCAACAGAGTAAACCCAGATCAGACAGCATTAGTTTAGACCTACATTAAGCTATGAACATGAGAAATTGTCCAGATTAGAAATCGGATGACACGAACTTCTGTTGTCTCGAAGTAATTTGCACGGTCCCCTGAAGTTCGAGTTATTGAAGTTGAACTGTATATTAATTTTAGGAATAATTTCTCCTGCAGCAGCATTCAGCATTAGCTTCGATCTGCATTAAGCTGTCAAATGTGTTTCTAGATATGTATAGTGATATATTTTAGAACAATTCTGTATGTTTGGAAGGACCTAGCAAACAACATAATTTGAACACGACAAAAGTTGGCAGCTAAAGAATTCATCAATACAAATCCTTTCTTCAGCCTTAAATGAGGAACTACATACTTTATCTTACGCAAAACCTCTTTGGAACTGCACGTGTATTACGTGTATCAACACAGATGGGGGTCTAAGTAAGTAGATTTATAACCGATTAACCATGTACCTGATAGTGACAGCTACTGACGAATGTGCAGAGTAGATCAGGGTCCTGCAGGAGCCATCTGATCGCGATTTGCTTTCTTTGTTTATGGAATCATATACAGTACACAGTACAATCCCTCTAAAGCAGACGTTCAAATGATCAGCAATGTCCGTCTGTAAGACACGTGACAGCTTTAGACAAGTTGAAAGTCATACAGAAAGCTCCCAATGGAGCGTCCTACATGACTGTTGCACTGTATTAACCGTTTACTCTGTGAATATTCATGTAAGAAATATTTGACACTATGGATATTATTCTTTTCTACTTTAAATGACAATAAACACAGGAAACTGTAGCGGAAACTGTATAATCAGATCTACATTATATCATATGCAAACAAGGCAGACACTGATCAGACAACTCCTATAGGACCCGCCTGATCTGGATCTACTCTAATTGCAAAGGCGTAGAAAGGCGTATTAGTTATGGAGTAAAGAGTTGAGCAGTCCTTATTTACTAAGCATCCGGTTAAAAGAGGGTTAAAGTAGAATTTAAAAATCATCTTCACTTACGCCTTTAAAACTCCATGATGACATTATTTCACGATGACATTATTTCATGATGATATTATTTCATGATGACGATATTTCTTACATGAATATTCACCAAGTGATTGGTTAATACAGAAAACACATTATTAAAAACAACTCCTATTTCCAACTATATGTATTTTGAATGCCCAGAAGACTTCTTTCGAAGTGTTACTATTAAAGAGAGGTTTAATAATTATGATCCGTTCTCTGGATAAACAGTATAGATCCAGACACTCCACTTCCTCTCTAACATGGCGTCTAATCAATGTCTCAATGGTTTGACACCCATCAGAATATGTACTGTAGAACCTCTTCTTAGCGGTCATCAAATATAATTACGGGTTTGTAAGGCAGATGGTAGCTTAATGCAGGTCAAAAGTAATGCAAAAAAGCTCCTATAGGAGCTTTCTGTATTACCTTTGTCCTGGATTAAGCAACCAACTGTTTTAAGTCTTCTGCGTTCATTAAATTGATGACTGCTTAAGACAGGTTCTACTGCACTACGTGTGAGTTGTTCTCTATCTGTCCATACAATGTAAAACATGATCAGATACCTCATCATAAACGTGATGTCTGATCTGGGTCAATACCTTTATCAATGCAAGAATATCCCTTTTATCTGAGAGGGTTGGAAAAAAAGCAGAAATAGACACGGATCCCCCAAGAAGCTTGTTTGTATTCTCCGGGATATATTGTAAAACCTCGGTTCTCTTTTGAAACTGTTACAACATCTCTGGCAATTAACGTCTTATCTAGATGGTACAGGCGACAGACAAAGAAGATTTATTCAAGATCAGCTCTGCAATAACTATTAAAAGATAAGCCACCAGGTTGCAGGTAGGATTTATTAACCTTTAATCCATTCCCGCATAGAGACGAATTCTGGCATCTTTGCAAACACAGTTGGCCCATATTTTATGTGGGAGCCGTCTGATCAGGGTCTGCTCTGTTTCCTTATAAAATAAACATATATCTGTTTCTACAGCTTCTGCCATGATAAAACTTTCCTTTGTTCAGTGGCTTTTATAAATATTCAGTTCATGTATTGAAATATTATATAACTATTCATGAGGGAAATGATTAACCCATTGTCTCATATGGATGATTAACCCATTGTCTCATATGGATGATTAACCCATTGCCTCATATGGATGTCTTTTGACGCCTCTGTGAACATTACTTTTTAAAACCATTGTGATAAATAGAGTATTTGCTCCTATGGAGCATTGGTTTCAAAACTACATGTACACAATTCTTAAACTTTCCTTTTCTTTAGTACATGCTCCTTTTTTGGTAGATTTGTTCAAAGAGATAGGATCTAAAAATAGCCTATGAGGGAAATGATTAAAGTCACGTGCAGTTGTATTATACTACATGTATTCCCAAACAGTATTCATACAGATGAGATGTCGAATTATTCAGCATATCTTCAAGACATAAACTGCTGGAATCTCTGTGTATATCTGATCAGACAGTAATGAAAATATTATGTTGAGTAATGGAATTGATACCAATATTAGCCACGAACATGGGCGTTTGAAAAAAACATTTCAAAGACGTTTAGTAAGTAGTTTCGAGGAACCCTGTACAGTAAAACCCGTCTAAAATCGCAATTATAAAACAATCAATAAGGTCTTCTTAGACACGTGGTGAAAGGCACGCAGACAACTCCTTTGGGGACTTTCTGCATGTCTTTCAGCCTGCATTAAGCTGCCACCTATCTGAAACAATGGTTTTAATACTTATTTTAATGTCCGGTTTATGGCACAGGTGTCAGGTGCGTGACCATTTCATAAATACATTGTACTACTAACAAACATCTTCGATTACGTTAAAGACATCATACTTTCACAGAAAAAAAAGTTTTGAAAAATATTGTTCGTATAGTATTGTTCGAGTGTATAATACTATGTACATAGTACTATACTATACGAAACAAAATTTTCAAAACTTTTTTTCTGCTGTCAAAGTATGATGTCTAAACGTATTTGAAGATGTTCATCAGTAGTATTTATGAAATTATCACGCATCAGGCACCTGTGGTTTAAGGAAGTATTACTATGTGTTCTGACAATGGTTTTGTAATCTCTGACGTTCTTAGAAATTCTTTCAGAAAATTTACCCTTTCCTTCATGTAAAAGCATTTTCACTCATTTGCAAACAGAATATAGACCCAGATCAGACGGATACTATAGGAGCCGTCTGATCTGGATCTACTTTGTTTTGCTTTTGAAATGATATAGATCTAATCATACTGTTTAAAACATTATAATACTTGAGCTAATAAATATTCATGATGTCATAATTTCTTACATAAATATTTAACAGGGAAAGGGTTAAACGGTATTCGGCTACAATTCTCAAACAAGAGTTTGTTTCGTTATAGTCCATTGGATGGGCCATTAGAGCACTACAATTAAACCCAAAGACAAGTTGAAGCTTAATGCAGAGTGAAAATAGCTTTCTAAAAGACTTTCATCCTGCGTTAAGCAGCCACCGGCTTTACTAAAATCCGGTTTAGACGGTTTAGTGCAGTCCAACGTGTGCATCGTGGACTTTCAATCATTTCCTCCAATTACGCCTTTCTACGCCTCTGCAATAGTCACTTCTTAAAACCATTGTGATAAATAGAGCATTTGCTCCTACTCAATTTATCACAATGGTCTCAGAACTACAAAATTCTAAACATTTCCTTTTATCTAGTTAATGCTCCTTTTCGGTAGATTTATTCAAAGAGGTTGGATCTAAAATTAGCCTATGAGGGAATGGGTTAAATAACAGTGTTCAGTCACATGGCACCGTCCAGCTAATTACAAGTGGAGGAACACCCCTGAGGATGTTCCGTGTATAGAACAAATCGCATTGTTTCGTGCACTGAAGAACATCCGGGTAGAACAACCGACCTCCCGCAACCAGCTGGAAGGCTTCCTCACGTGCAGCATGGATGAACAATAATGCTCGCTCAACCCTTATCCAACTATAACAATAACATTATCTGCTCAATTAGGACGGTGCAATTTTGACTACAGGAAAACCCCGCTAATGAGACCACCTAAAAGAGATATAATTCTGAGTGCTAGATGCAGGTGGTAGCTTAATGCAGGACAAAAGTAACGCAGAAAGCTCCTAGAGCTTTCTGTATTCCTTTTGTCCTGCATTAAGCAACCATCTGTTTATAAAGACACCCATGTTTAATCACTAAGTGGTCGCATTAGAGGGGTTATACTGTAGTTCATTAAGCTTTTGAGATACTATCAACCGAGTGTACTACACGAGCATCTTGGATCCTAATGAGAAGTGGAGTCGCATCTGGATCCGAGATGTTTACAAATGAGAGTCAGTCGATTCTGATAGTGCAAAACGGGTTAAAAAAATTGAAAACGCCGACTTATCTTCTGATCACGCCATAGGCTAGACTTTTTATAGACAAAAACAACGTTGGGTACAGCAAAAAACCCTCTAAACCAGAATTCGAGCAGAGTAGGAATTCGGTACTTTTAGGAAGGCGGCTGCTTAATGTATAGTGAAAGGCATGTAGAAAAGCTCCTCTATGAGCTTTTTGCATGACATCCACCCTGCATAACATTAGCTTCCACCTGTCTCCAAGACCGATATTTGTACTAGATTGAACGTCAGATTTAGAGGGTTTTTACTGTATTTTAGTTTTTCATCAGTATCAAAGTGGGCCCCGTATATTTCCAAACAGTTTAACTCTTTACTCTTTCTACGCCTTTGCAAACAGAATAGACCTATAGAAGTAGTCTAATCGTGGTCTGCTCTGTTTGCTTATGCCATGAGATAGATATGATTCTACAGTTTCTGAAATGGCAAACACTTCTTATCCGTGTGCTACACTGGCACTTGATCGAAAAAGACTAGTTTATTTATAGCAATTAGTACATTAATATATAACTATCATATTACACAACTATAGTCTGTTTCGATCAAGTGCCTCCATCAAACCCTATGTAAAACCCCTCTAAACCGGACGTTAAATCTAGTATAAATATCGGTCTTTGAGACAGGTGACAGCTTAATGCAGGTTGAAAGTCATGCAGAAAGCTCCTCTAGGAGCTTTCTGCATGACTTTTACCCTGCATTAAGCAGCCACCTGCTTAAAAGTATCTCAATTCTTCTCTACTACAAGTCCGGTTTAGAGGGGTTTTACTCTACATGTATTCCTTAACCCTATTATCCATGAATATTCATATAAGACATAATTACGCTGTACATGTAATTAGATTATTTGTATAATGACACATGGACATCATACTTTATGGCCAGTGCAGAAACTGTAGAATCACATCTATATTATTTCATAAGAAAACAGAGCAGACCCTGATCAGACGGCTCCTGTAGGAACCTCTAATCTGGGTCTTCTCTGTTTGCAAAGTAAAAATAATACGGAAAACAAAGTACGGTTAATGAATTCTCCTGAATAGTTCAGCAGGCAATACAATTTAAATAGAAACTGGGTATAATTATATAGGTGAACCCTTCGAATACCGAATTTTCAAAGTGAAATGATCCATCATATTTAATGTTATAGTTAATTAGATGTGAGACGAGGAGTAATTTGGAGAGGATTTTAATGCTACCGAGTACATACCCTGATCACAGAGCTCCTACAGGGTCACTCTGATCTGGGTCTACACAGTTTGCAAATGCCAGTGCACTCGTGTCCCATATTCAAAAGGTTTAAATGTGCTCTATTGAAAGGAGAACATGGCTGTATTTTAAAACTGATGTTATCTATAAGTCAAAATGGAAAATGTCATATTTCATCCCATAACTAATACAAAAGCAGTGGTATCATAAAGCTTAATGGTATTTGCATAATACACACTTTTGTTATGGTAACACAAGTATTGAAAAAAACGTCGTTTACATTTAGTTAATGATTACAGTAAACACTCGATACTACGACATTTTGGTAATGAAGAAAATATGTCTTTGTATGCAAGTGGGTGCTTAATGCAGGGTGAAAGTCATACAGAAGGCTCCTCGATGAGCTTTTGTATGACTTTCATCCTGCATTAAGCTGCCATCTGTGTTAAAGATCAATAATGGTACGTATTAAGTGTTGGTGGTATCGAGATGTTACTATGTGCAAAGCTTAACCTTGTTTCTGCCTAGCGTGACCTTATTCGCAATTATAAACAGTTTGGATCCAGATGAAACCGTGTGCTGTTTGACACTCGGTCAACAGTTCCTCAAAGCTTGAACGAATCGAAAGTAACAACAAATCAGATTGTTTTAGCAAGGGGATAAGGATAAAAACAAATCTTGAACATTCTGACAGTTACATATACAAGTGTAGTCCTGAAGTTTTCGTACTTTTAGCACACCAGTGCTTAATGACGTACAAAGTATTAGATAACATGATTAATCATTGACGTTTAACTGGGAATTAATAAATTAACCATATGTAAGTCACTTCTATAAACCATAGTAAATGTGCCGTCCATGATACCTTCTGTAATTGTGTGTATTTATATCCTCTTGCTCTTGGCATACTGTTGTATGTTGTATGCAGATATAGAATTGAATCGAGTTGATTGATTCTAGTTACCTGAGGTTCGCCAACTAAGCTCAAAAACGTTCGATAAACTGATCATATTTTAGAAGAATTTTAGAAGTATTCGTACCTTTAGCACACAGGTGTAAATCCTACTTACATGAGGTCCGATAACTAGGATCCAAAACGGTCGATAATCTTTTTTATCTTAGAAGAAAATGTATATGCGTAGAAATCGAAGCAGGAGAAACCTGCTAGATGTGGAAGAACCAAAGAGTTCGCATTATGAGAATAATATATATTTCAAATCAGAGGAGCAACAGATCAATATGCGTACACAGATACTAAAATCGTCATCCCTATTATGTAACAATTCTTTAGAATCGTCCCTTCGTATTTTAAACTTAACATTTACGAGTATGAGATCAACAAAAATTCCAAATCAGAGCAATAGATAAATGTGCGTACCCAAATACTAAATCGTCATTCCTCCACCAAACCCTATGCTGTGACCACTCTTTAGAATCGTCTCTTCGGGACGATTCTAAAGACTGATCACTACATAGGGTTTGGTGGAGAAATTAGGGGATTATTGTTGAAAATATTTTAATTTACCCATCTTATCTAGACCTCTGATGTCACAAATGCAGTTCACCCTTTTAATTCAAAGATACGCCCTTTAAATGCATTTGCACCCAGAATAAAACCAGACCCGGCGGATCATATGGGAGAATTCTGATGTCTTTTGTGTTTGCTTTTGAAATAATATTCTACAAATCTGTTCAGGACCAAACACTCCCATATTCATACGTCACTATAAAACTTCATGATGACACTATTTCATCCAATAATAATCGTAAGGTAAGGTATACTATGGACATACGAGTATTTCGATATGTTCCGTAATGTATCCGATGCACAACATGACTGTCCGAAATTTGCCAAGGCATACTTCGGTCATTTTTGAACAGCTATTTTCGACAACTTTCGGGTCTATACGGTATGTTGAAATATATCGATGTGCGAATTTCGTATTATTTATAAAGAAAAGTAAAGTACCACCAAAACATATATTAGTATAGAAGAATTTACACGTTTTCAGGCAAACGGCTGCTTAATGCAGGGGCATTCAGCGTGACATTCATCCTGCATTAAGCTGCCACCTGTCTTGAAGACCGGTATCGATCTTATTTTTGAACGTCCAGTTTAGAGAAGTTTCACAGTACTTAACCCTTTCAGCGCCATTTTTTTTCGTCTGCAAACAATGTTATCTGCTTTATGTTTCAGAGTTGAATTCCCTTAACCCATTCCCTCATAGGCTATTTTTAGATCCAACCAATTTGAATAAATCTACCGAAAAGGAGCATTAACTAGAGAAAAGGAAACTTTTATAATTTTGTAGTTTGAAACCATTGTGATAAATAGAACATTTGCTCCTATAGAAGCAAATGCTCTATTTATCAAAATAGTTTCAACAGATGACTTTTACAGAGGCGTAGAGAGGCGTATTTATGGAGGAAATGGTTAATTTCTTCTCTAAAAAGTAAGTGATGTGTAAAACAGTTTGGATCCTGTTGAGATGCAGAGTTGTAAAGGCGTCTCATCCGTATTGAAGCTGTTTGCAAATGCGAGTCAGGCGCAACAAGGGGTTTGATTGAGATTAATATAATTATATTTCAAATGCACTTAACCCATAGCTTTTAACGCCTTTGCAAACAGAGTAAACGAGAGGTTAAATTTGTATCGGCATTTTTAACTCTTTCGTCGCCATAGGCGAATCCGTGATTGTCCATTCAAACAGTTAGGATCCAGATGAGACGCCAAGTAACTCGGCGTCTCACCATGATCCAAACTGTTTGTAATTGCGACAATGTAGTCGAAAGAATACTGGGAGAAAATTAACCAAACGACAAATGCAGCAGACGACAAAGTTCGCAGACGACACTATTTGGCAGTGCAAAGGTTAAGTCTTTGCACTCGATTTGCTGCTCTCTAATGAACGTTGATAACAGTTTCGATCGAGTTTTATGATACAAACTGGTTTAGCGCACGTATCATGCATTTCTAAGGAATTTGAAAAAAGTATTCTGAGATTTTAAGATAGACACAACGCACAACTGGTACTTACAAAACAAACACAATTCTTTGTCAGTAACATTTAGCCTGCTATGGGCGGGTGAATGAATACCTATGCAAACAGTTTGGATCCAGATGAGATGCCGAGTAACCACTCGTCTCATCAGGATCCAAACCGTTATTGCATTTTGCTAGACAAATTGATTATAACCTGAAATTTGAAAATGTAGTAGGTGAAAAATTCTGTAAAAATAATTTGCACAGCAGGCTAAAGGATAAGACGGGTAGTAGAAAGTTGTGCTGAAAACTTCCACAGGAGCGTTCTGTGTTACATTCGTAGCGCTAAAAGCAAACGCCTGCTTTATATTCCTTTACAGTTTGCTCCAAGACTCTCCTGTCCCGTTCTGTCCTGTCCTGTCCTGTCCTGTCCTGCCATGTCACGTCATGTCATGTCATGTCCTGCCCTGTTCTGTTTTGTTCTGTTCTGTTCGGTACCAGTTGTAATTCACGCAATTCCAATTTACTCTGCGTGTGAGCAGATTTAACCAATGAGGTGTACGCCCAAACACTAACGTTGTATTGTTTTAAGAGTTATGGGTTGTGATACAATTCTTTTGCGCTAAGATCTTATTTTAGCATAAATTTCACCATTTTATTGCAAGAAATAGATGTACAGTAGCACCTGTTTTAAGCGACCTTATATTGATTGGACACAGGAAAAACACAGGTGGTTGCTTAATGCAAGGAGAACGAAATGCAGACAGTTCCTATAGGAGCTTTCTGCATTACATTTGACCTGCATTAAGCTTCCACCTGCCTTACATACCCTGAAATAGACCTCTTTTTAATGGTCGCTTAAGTTATTCTACTGTATTACTATCCATAATCGACTGAGTCTTGCGTGAATATACGTCACGTCAAGGATTAACCCTTCGCATGCTAATCGCGTCAATATACCTACCTGTAAATAGTGAATACCCAGATGAGACAGCTCCTACAGGAGCTGTCTCATCAGGGTCTGCACTATTTACAAGTTGATTGTGCAACCAGTGCACTCCACAGCAGTGATTGCACAGCGACATACTTGTGCACAGTGAAGATATATGTAATTATACAACAGGACATGGGTAAAGAAGGAGAAATGTATTTTAAAATTCAGCAAGCGAAGGGTTAAGCCAAGAACCTCATTGACGCAGTGTCAAACAGCATGGACCCTGGAGAGAAGCTGAGTAGCTAGGCGTCTGATCTGGATCCAAGCTGTTTGCAAAAGCGTGTCAAGTCGTGGATAACTGGATAAGGGTTAATACGAGTGTTAGAAGACACCATTTCGCTCATTAACCATGATATATATCACCGTTTGATGTTGACCTGTGTCAGAACAAAACGATCAGTAACGGCTTGTAACAACTGAAATAACACAAACACATGAGAACCTGTCCTAAGCGATCTTTAATTGACAGACCATTTTTTTTAAAGCAGCTGGTTGCTTAATGCGTGACATAAGTAATACAGAACGTGCATTTCCTTCGACCTGCATTAAGCTACCATCTGCCTTAAACCCTGATAGGTGTCTTTTCATGGTTGCTTAACCCTTTTCTTCAACTAAACGCATTTAAACGCATAAGCAAACAGAGTACACCCGAATAAGATGGCTCCTGTAGGAGCCATCTGACCAGGGTCTGCTCTATTTGCTTTTGGCATGATATATATTTCATTCTACAGTTATTGTCAAAGCAAACATATCCAATGAAAGGTTTACAGTATAAAGCTTCAGCTAATAAATATATTTATGACGTCATTATTTCTTACATGAATATTCAATAGGGAAAGGGTTAAGACAGGTTTTACTGTCTTGTAATTTATCGTTGTCGACTGAAACAGGGAATTATAAACGAATACACCACTGATTTGTAAACATCAAAGAGATGAAAACACTATATGCCCTTTTTCTACAAACGTATACATATATCTTTGTCAGAATTAATAAGTTTCAGTTGAAGATAATTGCGCATCAACTATGGTACAAAGAACAAAGGTTAAACGTTATACTCTGCTCAATTTTCGCTTGAATCAATCAACACAAATATTTGTACACATATTCATAAATTATAATAACCTTTTCAACTCAGGTCCCCACTGTATAATTTTATATAGTTTCAGCTAAATACTAATGATATCTGAATATTGTTAAATCCTTAGAAAAACCGCCAACCTTTTAAAAGACGGAAACGATCGTCGATTGTTACGGAAATCAACAGGCATGTTCGGCCAAGCTCCGATTGAATCCGAATCGATTTTAGAATTGCACTATGACTTTAAGCTACCATAAGTCAGTCGAAAGTGACAAAATGCGTAAGAGAAGTCTACTATATAACGTCCATGAATCATAATTCATTTTACGGCAGGCTACGGTGAATCACGATTCCTTTTTTTCTACGTGCCAATCATATCTTCTCATATTTCGATACAAAAAATATTTCCTTACCATGCTCTATAGCTCTAAGTTAGTTTCAACTTGCATAGATTCCGAGTCTGAAGTAATTTTGTTATGTAAAAATTGAGGAAATATTAGCAGAACATATCTTAGAAATAATAAACGGAATCGCTTAAATGGAATCCAATTTTCATTTTAGGAGTGTTTCTGTAGAAATAACGTTGTTTCGATGTAACCTTTGGAGAAAAACTTGTGAAGCAAGCAGTACTGGCCCTTGTCAGAGGGTCCCTTAACCCTTTACTCCATATATACGACTTTCTATGCCTTTGCAAACAGAGTAGACCCAGATCAGACGGCTCCTATAGGATCCGTCTGATCTGGGTCTACTCTGTTTGCAAAAGCGTGGAAAGGCGTATTTACTGAGTAAAAGGGTTAAATGGTTGAGCAATTATTGACCGAGTGTCCATTAGTTTGGATCCTAACGAAAAGTCGAGTCGCTCGGCGTCTCATCTAGATCCAAGATGTTTAAGCCTAGCATGACAATGGTCAAATCTAGGAGTAATATTTAACACTTTAACTAATTTCTCCTGGGTTTCGTTCCCCCTACAGACAAATGAACACATCGTAATAAATCTATTAAAACGACAATGTCAGTTAAATTGCCTAATTCTACATTGTCATTAAACACATGCTGGCATCCGTCATATTTAATAACAACATACACAATGATTTATAGCATGTTCTAATTGTTTTACTTCACGAATTAAAACGTTCATACCTAAACCGCTTCGTTGTGAAATATTGTCGTCTGCAAAATGTGTCGTTTGCTACAACTTTACCCCTTTCCTTTCAAAAACATTACCACAATAACAAAACGTCTATATCCTGATGAGACGCGTTACCCGGCGTCTCATCTAGGTCCAAACTGTTTG
The DNA here is from genome assembly GCA_963576725.1 of Azorinus chamasolen. NCBI lineage: Eukaryota > Metazoa > Mollusca > Bivalvia > Cardiida > Solecurtidae > Azorinus > Azorinus chamasolen. The sequence goes on from OY755239.1 coordinate 13,787,036, forward strand.
CATAGGTACTCACAGATGCGATACCTGCAGTAAAAGAGGTAAAGTGAAATTTATTGAAATAATTGATTCAATCAAGAGACATAAACAGCAAACAATTGAGAGGCAAATAGTCAAGAGACAGAAACAGCAAACAATCAAGATACATAAACAGCAAACAATCAAGAGACATAAATAGCGTCATTAAAAGGATGTACAGTAGAATCTGTGTTAAGTTTTGATTGATTTATTGATCATGGGAATACAGAGACTTTACATGAGCTTGCTGCACTACTTTTGACCTGCATTAAGCTACCACCTGTCTTAACGACCGAAAATGACTTTATTTTAATTGTATAACTTACGGCAGAATTTACTACATAAATATAAACGGAAGTTAAGATAAGATGCAATTATGTTCAAAATGTTCAGGAATAACTCTTTTATTTCGCCCATCAAACCCTAAACTATGACCACTCTTTAGAATCGTCTCGAAAAGAGTGGTCACAGTATAGGGTTTGGTTGAGAAATAACGATTTCAGTGTTTGGGTACGCACCTTTATATGAAGCTGTGTATAAATATACAATCCACTCTTTCAAGGTATTTTGAGTCTGCTGTAGGATAATTATGAAGAATAGATTTTAGATAGATATAAAATGTATATGGATAATTAACACCGAAATACAGTAAAACCTTTCTTATATGAACACTCAACAGAAGTATAAATCTGGATTTTTAAAACAGGTAGTAGATTAATGCAGGACAAACGTTATGCAGAATGCTCATATAGGAGCTTTTATACGAGCTTTCGGCATTACCTTTGTCCTGCGTTAATCAACCGCCTGCTTTTAAAGTCTGTCATGATTATCAATTATGCGGTCTTTTAGTGAGATTAAACTCCAATCAACCAGTTAAGATCTCCATCAAAGAGTAAGTCACTTGATAGCTCATCTAGATCCATACATACTGTGTGGAAATGCAGAATTGGAAAAAGCAAAGGGGCATTATAAGACAATCACTTTTACTCGTACAGCAACGTTTCGTAATGCGACCACTTAATTTATTTACACAAAGGTCTTTAAAAGCAAGTGATTGCTTAATGTACGGCAAAAGTAATGCAAAAAGACTCCTGTTATATTAGACTTCTTTGTGTGTTCGTATTTGCGAGGTTTTACTGTATAACCGAAATTATCACTTTCTAGCGTCTGTCTGTCTGTCTGATGTCTGTCTGTTTCGTCTCTCTCTCTCTCTCTCTCTCTCTCTCTCGCCGTTTCTCTCTCTCCCTCTCTCTCTCTCTCTCTCTCTCTCTCTCTCTCTCTCTCTCTCTGTTTCTCTATCTCTCTATCGTTCTGTCTGTCTGCACGTATGTCTCTTTATTTTTCTCTCTCTGATTTTCTGTATATCTCTGTCTGTCTGTCTGTCTGTCTATTCGTATCTATTTCTCTCACACTCCATCTCCATTTTTCACATCACTCTCTCACTCTATATTCCTCCCTCCCCATATATCTCCGTATGGACGCCCATCTCTCTAACTCTGTCTCTTTTCAACAAATATTTAACCTTGTTAATCTTTAACGCTGACAGTAATTTAGAGGCGTAATAGAAATAAATGTCACTTACTGTCGGCCAGGCGACAATCCATACCACTATTATCGAAATTACATCAGACGCCTCTTTCATCATTACATGGTTAACTCAGTTCCCTGTAACGTTAGCCTCTTTACTCTATAAATACGCCTTTCTACGCCTTTGCAAACAGAGTAGACCCAGATCAGACGGCTCCTGTAGGAGCCGTCTTATCAGGGTCTGCTCTGTTTTCTTATGATATAATGTAGATATGATTCTACAGTTTCTGCCATACCCAAAAATTCGCGTGACCATGATTGTGTTCTATAGGAGCCATCTAATCAAGGTCTCCTTTAAAAGGAGCTTCTAGAATAATATACATGTCCATGTAGATCTAATTCGGTGGGCACTGAAGAGACGCTAAGCTTTCGCGGCATCTCATCTGAATCAAAACTGTTTTGCAAAGGCAATTGCGAATATGTATACTGCAAGTCATTATATTCCCTATACAAAAGAGATATGTTTGCTTGCGCTATGGGAAATATTAGAGAGCGACTGAGGCAGTCGGAGAACATAGCTGCAAAGACACGGATTAGCAGTGCAGCAGTCAGATGTTTATTGGCGAAAACGAATGATTAACCCTTTACTCCTATATCAAGCAACCACCTAATTTTAAGACTCGCATTTTTATGCAATTGGATTTCGCTGTAAACTATATTTTACTGTACAATGGAAATTAAACTCTCAAAATATTGAAGAGACAGTTCTATAAGTCGAGTTTACCTTTATTTTATTAATATGTATTCTTTTGAAATAGTTCCAGTGAAACCCCTCTAAACCGGACGTTCAAATTAGACAGGTTTGACAGCTTAATGCAAGGTGAAAGTCATGCAGAAAGCTCTCAAAAAGCTTTCTGCATAACTTTCATTCTGCATTAAGCAGTCACCTGCCTAAAAGGATCTAAACTTTTCTTACTTCAATTCCGGTTTAGAGGGGTTTATCTGTACATATATTCCATTTATTCACTTAACACTTTCCTCCATAAATACGCCTTTCTACCCCTCTGTAAAAGACACTTTTTGAAACCAGTGTGATAAATAGAGCATTTGTTCCTATGGAGCAAATGCTCTATTTATCACAATGGTTTCAGAACTACATGTACACAATTCTAAATTTTTCCTTTTCTTTAGTTAATGCTCCTTTTTGGTAGATTTATTCAAAGAGGTTGTTTCTAAAAAATAGCCTATGTGGGAATGGGTTAAACCAATCTGATATATCCTAATTACACTAAGTATTCGGTCACTCAATCTCATTTCTTCATTATTTTGTTAACCCATTCCCTGTTATATAGTTATACCAAATTTCAATACTGATTGAATATTCATGCACAAAATAGATATAATGAAATATAGCCATTTTAGAAAGTAAAGGCACAGATCTTTCAAATTCAATTAGCAAACAGAGCAGACCATGATCCGACGGCTGCTTTAGGAGCCATCTGATCTGGGTCTACTCTGTTTGTAAATGCTTTAACACTTTCCCTGTTCTATGTTTATTACAAAATATTTGGACAAAATATTCATAATGAAATTTGGAAGGTGGAATATTGTAGCCATTTTAGAAAGTATAGAAACAGATTTATCAAAATCCATTTGCAAACAGAGCAGACCCTGATCTGGGTCTACTCTGTTTGCAGATATGTGAAAACACTTTTACATAAGGGAAAGGGTTAAAACAGATAAATATGAAGAAAAGGGTTGAGATTGAACAAGTCAATTTGGCACCATTTTGATAACTTTAACCATTTACTCCACAAATACGCCTTTTAACGCCTTTGCAAACAGAGCAGACCCGAATCAGATGGCTCCTGTAGAAGCCATCTAACCAGAGTCTGCTCTGTTACCTTGTGGGCTAATATAGATCTAGTTCTACAGTTTCGTTCATGGCACAAATTTAATATGCTAGAATCCACCTAATTAATATTCATGATCTCATTATATCCGACATAAATATTCATGGAGTGAAGGGTTAAGTTGGACTGGCATACATAGTACAAAGAGGAGCCTTCACTATTTGCCTAATTTTGTGTCCGAATATTTTGCCTATTTGGGGTATTTTGAATTTATGTGGATTTTTTTAAATTTAAAAACAAATGCTACAGGCATTGCTTATTTTTCCTTCGGATCATGGAAAAAATAAATCCACTTACTATTGGATATAGGACACTTGCTGCGACTATATTCCACACAAGAGCAGGTGTCAGCATCATCTCAGCGTGCTCTTCTCAGTTCATTACATTCGCTCTACTATCCGCATGCACTTTACGTGCTACACTCATACGCGACCAAAGTCTGACTGATGTTGCCTCGTAACAAGTTTTAATCTTGCATCTCTGTTTTATCGTATTACTCTGTCAATGTAACTGCGCCGCCCAATTTCCGTTCCCCCACATATAAAAGGTTTTCGTTCCGCAATCGCATACTGAAGTCTGAATGAGAGGTTTGGGTAGTATGGGTGTATTGTTTGTGTCGCGAGAGGAAAGCACGCGAATTGTCTGGATGGGTTGTGATTGATTAACCCATTACGTCCAGTAGGAGCCGTCTGATTTGGGTATGCTCTGTTTGCTTATGAAATAATATAGAACTGAACCTACAGTTTCTGCCAAAGCAACTGTGTTCATATCCCATTTTGAAAATTAAATTAGCTGGTATTTATATTGGCATTATTACTTACATGGATATCAGTGCCAGCGTTGAGTTTGTTTTTTCTGTCAGTTTCAAGTTTTAGATTGGGTGTTTATGTCTTCAATTTCTTTATAAAACGACAAACATGTTGTCAGACAGGTTGGATTCGAGTTACGTGGCGTCTCATCTGGATCTAAACTGTTTGTGTATGATATCACAGAGCCGTCTGCATGCAGTGAAGGGTTAAACACTGTCCCTCATATGAACGCCTTTTCACGCATTGCAAACAGAGTAGACCCAGATCAGACGGCTCTTGTAGGAGCCGTCTGATCAGGGTCTGATCTGTTTGTTTATGAAATAATGTAGATGTGAATCTACAGTTTCTGCCATGGCCAAAATATTCTGAAAATCGTGAAAAAAGTGTCAACATCAGGTAAAGGGTGAATCAATCCCTTGCATCTCAGCTCACTTTTCAAACGACAAGCACAGGAACAATTAACACGAAAGCCCCACTTCACGAGATCTTTGGGACGAGGTATGAGGAGAATTGAGAAGGCAAACGTGCTTGAAATACAATTACACAAAGACACACAACAGTGTGTTACCGTTTTGTCTTAGCTTCAAGACGAAATGTTTCCGATTGAAGACCTTCTCGTTTGATTTTTTCCATCAAGAAATCAGCTTTCCAGCTGTCGAATATCCCCCTCCAATAGAAGTATCATATTGAAAATAATTAAACTGGACTGAAACAGAATTGTTATTAGAATTATTAGCTTTTACAAGAGAGGGAGAATTGAATGTGATCGGGAGGGACAGAAAGAGACGACGGTGAATATATGGGAAATAGTATGACAGAATGAGTCAGACAGACACAATAAAAGAACAGGACAAAAATTTTTAGATCGATAGAGATACAAAACGCATAGGAAACAGACATGAAGACAGACAATGGGATAGACAGTCTAACAAAGACAAAGAGAGAAAAACAGACAGACTGACAGAGACAGACAGACAGACAGACAGAGCGACAGACAGAGAGGGCGAGAGGGGATAGTCCTGTGGACACACTGACAGCGGATGACCAAAAATCAAAACAATGCAAACAGAAATGGGCGGAGAAAGACAGAGAGTTGTGTCGTTTACGGTGAATGAAAATAAGTGCGGTGTATATTAGTTGACCTTTGCATATCTTTCTCCTTGAGAAAATGTCGATAAAAATTCAAAAAGAGAAAATCTGACCAGGCACCGAATACAAACAGAGATCCAAACTGTCTGGGTCCAGTCTACAGTAAAACGTGAATACTGCAATACAATACAATACAATACAATACAATACAGTAAAACCTCTCTATAACGGCCACTAAATTGTGTTAATTAGTTTGTATTTAGGACAGGTTGTTGCTTAAAGCAAGGTGAAAGTAGAACAGAACGCTCCTATAGGATCATTTTGGTTTACTTTCACCTTGCTCTAAGTAGCCACCTGCCTTTAACATAAAATACTTGATGTTATTTAGTGACCGTTATAGAGAGGTTTTACTGTACAATACAATACAAACAGAGATATAAGCTGTCTGGGTCCAGTCTACAGTAAAACGTCGATACTGCAATACAATACAATACAATACAATACAATACAATACAATAATACAATACAATACAATACAATACAATACAAATTCTTTATTACTCTCAGTTCATTATGTACATGAATGCATGAATGTTAGCAATACAGAATTATCAGAGTGAAAATCACGCAGATATTTTCTACTGTAGACCCACTTGCGAAATTTCAAGTTCACTTCTTATAATTATGAAAGTCCTAATTCTACTCTATTTCTACTTGAAATGTGTTTAACCCTTTACTCCATGAATGTAATAAATAATTTGATCATTAACATTAATTGTTTAATTTTTAATAACGACAAAGAATATATATATATGAACATAAGATTTTCTTTAATCATGGCAGGCATTGTTGGATTAAATTTATATCACGACATAAGCAAACAGAACAAACCCTGATCAGACGGCTCTTACAGGAGCCGTGTGATCTGGGTCTACTCTGTTAGTGAAGGCATAGAAATGTGTATATATGGAGTTAAAACTTCTCCCGGTAAAGAGATCCTGCATGAAGCTGCAAACAGGTTGGATCCAATTCAGACGTCGAGTGGTCGCAGTCTCATTAGGATCCAGTTTATTTCAACCCTTTCCCTGTTCTATGTTTATTCCAAATTTCAATACCTACTGACTATTCATGCAGAAAATTGTTATACTGAAATATGTGGAACACTGTAGCCATTTTAGAAAGTCAAGAAACAGATTTTCAAATTCTATTAGCAAGCAGAGCAGATCCTTATCAGACGGCTCCCATAAGAGTCGTCTAATATGGGTCTACTCTGTTTGCAAATGCGTGAAAACACGTTCATATTAAGGAAAGGGTTAACACTCGATCAGTGTTTCTCAATAGTATGGAGTAACGATAAGTACAAAAATACGGACCAGATTTTGGGCAGATAACATTCCTTACAGCAGGATAAAGGTTAACATCAATGGAAGAAAGGACACAACTATTAACCGCTCTTTCATTCATATAAACGCATTTTCACGCATTTGCAAACAGAGTAGACCCCGATCAGACGGCTCATATAGGAGCCACCTGTTCAGGATATGCCCTGTTTACTAATGGACTTTGATAGATCTGCTTCTTTACTTTCTACTATCTTTCTATTGTGACAAAATTTAAGTCTTCGGCATATTCCGACTGCGGCGTACTTAGTGCAGCGGTTGGTAAAATACGATTTCTTAGTCTAATTACGTGTTGATGAGCTCCAAGTCAGAACTATAATATTCCATCAATAACTGTCTGATCTGGATCTACTCTATTTGCAAATGTGTAAAAAGTGTATTTTGTGAATTGGATTAGCAGCTTGTCTACACGTTCTGTACTTTTAGAAATGCAAAATAACCACTCGCATGATCGATCATAAATAAACGTAAGGATGGCCTTAAAAAGAAGGCTGCTTAACCCTATACCTGACAGTGACGTCATTTAATGCCTTCGCAAACAGACTAGACCCAGATCATACGGCTCCTGTAGAAGCCGTCTGATCTGGGTCTACTCTGTTTGCTTATGAAGTAATATAGATCTGATTCTACAGTTCCTGCCATGCGCAAAATGTCCATGGTTAATAAAACCATTAAATCTCTTACCTAATTAATATTCATAAAGTCATTAATTCATACATAAATATTCATCGTGTAAAGTGTTAATGCAGAACAAATATGTGTATTTTCGTTCTGCAATAAGATACATATCTGTTTGAAGTAAGAATATCTAGAAATAGAGTAGTAACTGCTGTATTGGAAAAAAAATATTCTGGTAACGCTGTAAGTACGACGCGTGTATAGGTATAAAAGCAAGATATAACTGACCACTGGCACGTTGACAGATGAGTTCAAGATGTACCTTATCTACACAAAGAACATGTTTTAACCCTTTACTCCATTAATACACATTTATACGCCAAACAGGGTAAACCCAGATCAGGCGGCTCCTATAGGAGCCGTCTGATCAGGGTCTGCTCTGTTTGCTTATGAATTGTTATAGATACGATTATACAGTTTCTGCCATGGCCAAAAATTCACGTGTCTATGTGATACCCGTCATCTAATTACTATTCATAATATTCTTATTATTCTTATTTCTTTCATGAATAAGCATGGTGTAAAAGGTTAACCCTTTGCTTTATTCATCAGCCCCGCTTATTTATGTCTGTGCCTAGAGTTTATATAGATGAGACATCTCTTGTAGGAGCTGTTGTCTGATCAGGGTCTGCTGTGTTTGCTTATACATGTATATTACAGATAGGATTCTCTTCTTCTCTACATGACAATGCATTTGCATAATTACATGTATATTCCCAATTCCAATGCAAGAAGTATGTTATTATTCATAATAGAATCGTTTGTTTATAATAGATAAGTATATACCTACAGCAATTATATTTGACATCACACAATACTTTTATCATTTTAAACAATTTATTTATATTTATAATAAAGTTTATTTAGATTATTTATTATTAATATTTATATAATGGGCAAATAACTATCAATAATTATGTTAACTTGTCACTGTATAGAGTGTGTTTTTTCACCAGATATTGCTCTATCGTGCAGTCTGATGCTGATAGAAGACCTGCTTGTTGGTTGTAGGATTAGCCCATTCCCTCTTATTGGCGTCTTTTGACGCCTCAGGAAAAAGTCACATTTTGAAACCACTGTGATAAAATAGAGCATTTACACCATATATGAGAAACTGCTCTATTTATCACAATTGTTTCAAAACTACACAATTCTAATATTGTCCTTTTCTCTAGTAAATGCTCCTTTTCAGTAGATTTATTCAAAGAGGTTTGGTCTAAAAATAACATAACAGAATGGGTTAACCATTTACCCCATGCATATCCATGCCAGACTCCGACCATCAAAATATAAAATAAGGAATTTTATTTCCATGTCAAACATTTCTGTAATATATAAACGAACAGGGCATACTCTGCTGATCCGCCAGCTCCTATAGAAGCTGCCTGGTTTGGGTCTACTCTTTTTACTATTATGTGTAATGGGGTTTTATTATTCTCAAACGATTCAGTAATGTGTCAACAGACTTTATGGCCGTTAAAGCTTTACTTCGTGAATATAAGTGTAAGTAATAATTAAATAGTAATTAACTTCCTTTTATAATGGCAGTTTGAACAAAGCGATCATGACAAAAACTGTAGAATCAGATCTATATTACATATGTCATCAGCAAGCGCCACAGGCTTTGATCAGACGGTTCCTATAGGAGTCATCTGATCTGGATGTACTCTGTTTGCAAAGTAGAAGACATGTTTACTTATGGAATAAATGATAATAGAATTATAAATTATAGTGGAACATGTCTTATGCAACCTTATATTGATTGGACACAGTAAACTTTAAAAGCAGGTGGTTGCTTAATGCAGGGTAAAAGTCATGCAGAAAAATAGGAGCTTTCTGCATGACTTTTTACCTGCATTAAGCTACCACCTGCCTTACATATCCTTAATATGACATCTTTTTAATGGTCGCTTAAGACAGGTTCTACTGCATACAAGAGAAGAGCATTATTCTAAATCAGACCGCTTGAGTCGTAATCAGAGGTAACTGATATTCATGGTGGGCGGAGTGTAGCGTGATTATTCACCAAGTAAAGGTTTAATCAAGATTTAACTGACCACAAACTTGATGAGTGATATGTTCAAGCCGTCCATTATTTACTCAATGACGATGTTTTAACTATTATCGGTTAAGTACATGTGACCCTGGCTGGGTTTCCTGGTGTATCAGTATTCCATCAGCTATGATTCTAACAGAGAGACTGTCATGAGGCATATGTCTTTAACCCTTTACTCCATATGTACGCCTATCTACACAGTTACAAACAGGGAATACCCAGATCAGACGGATGTTGTAAAGCTGTCTGATCAGGATTTGCTGTTTGCTTACGAGATAATATAGAAATGATTCTACAAGTTCTGCCATGGCCAAAACTGCCTGTGTAAAAATTGATCTAAATATTCATGATTTATTTATTTCTTAGATGAATATTTTAATACATGTATCTTTAAAAAAAATGCATGTACTCTTAGCTATTATTCTAGTTAACCAACGTATTCGTAAACCAGTCTCCTCTCTCCATTGGGGTTGTAAACCAGTCTCCTCCCTCCATACGGGTTGTAAACCAGTCTCCTCTCTCCATTGGGGTTGTAAAGCTGGATGAAGCAATCCGGCACCATTTTGAAAACTTTAAATTATATTAAATTTGACTAACATAGTAGCAAATAATCAATTTGATCTGGGTCTGCACTATTTGCCTAAGATTTTTCGAATCATTACCCTGGTTACATATATTATTTTCGCACCCCCCCCCTCTCTCTCTCTCTCTCTCTCTCTCTCTCTCTCTCTCTTCCCCCTTGTCGTGGTCGTGTCAATCTGACTAAATCTATTTAGTCCCATTTTTTAGATTAGATTGAAATATAGTAACAACTTGCTAATCCAAACTTTTATTGATAATATTTTAGACAGGTTGTTTCTCAATGCAGGATAACTGCAATGTAGACATATTCCAGGGAAGCTTTCTGCATTACTCCCAGCATGCATATAGCTGATATCTACCTTAAAGACCGATAATAATACTGCTCCTTCACTTTCATCCTGCACTATGCTGCTATCTGCCATAAAGACCGAGCATGATGTTTATTTGACAGTTCGGGTAAGTTTTACTGTTGTATCAAATAATGTACACGTTGTTTAAACTACTTATTCGGGATTAGTTTAATCTAGGTCTGCACTACTTGCCTCTGTGTTTCTTTCTGCTGTCTGAATACTTAGGGTAATTAGAGTCAACAACCTCATCTTTCACAGAAAAATAAAAGTATGATGAAAAACATCACGTGACTACTAAATCGGAAAAGTTCTGTGATTACTGTACGGAATACGCTTGTTGGAGAGAGTCAAGAGATTGCGTATTATTAAAGACCAACATGTACATGCAGCATGCATGGACCGACCCATTATAGGAATAATGTTAGTAGCCCTTTGAGCGCAGTTATGTAACTCTTTGCGCGCGAAGTAATGTTTCATCTGCAACAGTTGTCTGCACCTCATCTGGCCCCACACCGTGTAAAGAGGTATTCATGAGTTCGCCTCTAACGTGCAAAGGGTTAACCTTTTGGATAGCAGATCAAATGTTTACACGCCTCTTACAAATGTTTTCAAGAAGAAAATAAATGTTAGTGTTAATAGTTATTTCATTTAGAATTCTGGGCACGTCTTACTCAATATCGTACGACTGAAATTGTCGTTAGTTTTAACATTCAACGATACCGGCCATCAAAAAGAGGCATAATTAAGGATCTGTAAGACAGACTGTAGCTTAATGCAGGTCAACAGTAATGCAGAAAGCTCTAATAGGAGCTCTCTGCATTACTTTTTACCTGTATGATGGAAACACCTGCTTATTAAGATGTCTTTGTTCAATAAATGATTGTCGCTGCAGTCGTATAAGAGCGACAACACTGCATCACCAGCTCACGTTTAACATACAAACAGTTAACCCTTTCCCTGTTCTAAGCGTAGTCCAAATTTCAATACCTACTGAATATTCACGGATAAGACGGTTAAAAGGATACATGTTAATGGAAGGTTGAACAGAGTAGCCATTTTAGAAAGTAAAGAGAAACAGATATTTCACATCCTATCAGCAAACAGAGCATACCCTGATCAGACAGCTCCTATAGAAGCCGTCTGATCTGGGTCTACTCTGTTTGCAAATGCGGGAAAACACGTTTATATGAGGGAAAGGGTTAATGGGGGTTTCGCATTTCTGTATAAACGAATACAAGATATGGAGAGTGAAGCTGTTTGTTTTTATAGTGATTTAAATGTGATTAAGCTAAAAACTACTTGTTTAATCTGCTTTGATGAAAGCGGTACTAACACATACTCATAAGCTGGTTCAAGCCTCAAAATAGTCTGGATTCAAGAGGTTTCAAACAGGAAAATAATTTGTTTATTCAGGTTTTCTTTTTTGCTGCACGTAAAAATTAATGCTTGGATTGTATCCGTCTAACCCTTTCCCTGTTCAGTATCCATATAACAAATAATGACAGCATGAATATATAATTATTTTTTAATAGCTCAATGTTTATTATGTAAAGTTTTCAAGAGATTTGTTTGTTTTGACATAAACTGTAGAATCAGATCTGTATCATGTCAAAAGCAAATAGAGCAGACCCTGATCAGACGACTCCTATAGAAGCCGTCTGATCTGGGTATACTCTGTTTGCAAATACATGACAACGCGTTTATATGGGGTCAATCGTTATCCTGTCGAACGCGATCTGACCTGCAATGCAAACAGGAGTCAAGTTGTTTGACAGCCGGTCAGTACTTTCTAAAACCCTTGAAACAATCGAAAGTACGTCAAAAATGCAACATGTCAGAATTTGAAGAGATATGTTTTTGCTCTCCTCTATGAGCTTTCTGTATGACGTTTACCCTGCATTAAGCAGCCACCTGCCTAAAAATATCTAATTGTTTCTGTACTAGAATTCTAGATGGGTTTTACTGTATAAGGTTGGATCACTAGCAGAGAGAAGTGTTCACAAATATTAATCGAACAGTAACAAAAAGTGTGTAAAGTGCGTGTAAACCGGAATTCTGGCAGAAGAGAATTTAGATATTGTTAGGGAGGTGGCTGTTTAATGCAGGGTGAAAGTCATACAGAAAGCTCATAGAGGAGAGCAAAAAAGCATATCTCTTCAAATGCTGGCCTGTTGCATTTTTGACGTACTTTCGATTGTTTCAAGCTTGTAGGGGGGCTTTCTGCCATCTGTCCCCAAGACCGATATTTATACTAAATTGAACGTCCAGTTTAGAGGGATTTCACTGTAATCAGCGGGTTCAAGGTTAAATATTACAGTAAAACCTCTCTTAACCGGCAGTTAAATTTAGTATGAATATCGGTCTTGGAGACAGGTGGCAGCTTAATGCAGGGTGAAAGTCATGCAGAAAGCTCCTAGAGGAGCTTTCTGCATGACTTTCACCCTGCATTAAGCAGCCACCTGCCTAAAAGTATCTAAATTATTATCTACTAGAATTCCGGTTAAGAGAGGTTATACTGTACATGTATGGGAATTAATGGGATACCCAAATACCAGTCAGACAATGATTAGCTGGATAACGTTGAAAACTCAAATACAGCCCATCAATCATGTCCATTAACCATTTACTCTGTGAATATTCATATAAGAAATGATGGCATCATGAATATCAATTAGATTATTTTTTTATAATGGCACATATACAGAGAAATATTTGGCCATGAATGTAACTGTAGAACAATATCTATATTATTTGATCAGGCGGGTCCTATAGGATCTGGATCAACTCTGTTTGTAAAGGTATAGAAAGGCGTATTTATGGAGTCAAGTGTTACAATTCAAGTATAGTTCATCAATCATGCCCATTTAATTCAGGAAAATGAGAAACCAATTCACTGAAAGCCAGTCTGATAAAATTTAACTTTAAGTTCGCTGAGTAATATTTTGTTTGAAAACAGTTTCCTCCGGTCATTTCCAAAATACCGTGTATATTCAATTTGTTAACAAAGTTCCTACAAAGTTTCAAACAGTTTACATTAAGTTGAGATGCCGATGAGATGCCGTGTTACTCGGCGTCTCATCAGAATCAAATCTGATTTCAAATGCAATCGCCATTTTCGTATTAAGCGTGCTAAATGATAAAAATCACGAATTAGATAATCTCCAGAGAGAGTCAGAACACTTCCAAGACTTGGCTACTGGACTTTTATTTTTCACATCTGACATTTATATCAGGTTTTAATTCGATCGTACTCATTATCTAATCTACTACTATGTTCCTTAAAGGTGAGGTTTCATCAAAATCGGCCCATGAATAAAAAAAAAGTAGGCCATACATACCGGTAGATCAGTACAAAGCTCCTGCTATACAGTGAATCATTAAGTATGCTCCAATAGAATGTTGATAACCTTAGCAAAAACTTGTATCCAAACTCCAACGTTATAAAACGTTTTGCTTGAGTCTGAGATCATTCTTAACCCATTACCTCATAGGCTATTTTTAGATCGTTTTGAATAAGTCTACCGAAAAGGAGCATTAACTATAGAGAAAAGGAATATTTTTAGAATTCTGTAGTTTGAAACCATTGTGATAAATAGAGCATTTGCTCCTATAGGAGCAAATGCTCTATTTATCGCAATGGTTTCATCAAGTGAATTTTAGAGAGGCGTAGAAAGGTGTACTTATGGAGGAAAGAGTTAACCCTTTCATCGCCACAGTCGCATAAATGCACCATGAAAAATAGTGCAGTCCTAGATCAGACGTCGCCTTTTCAAGGCGGCGTCTTATCAGGTACTTCACTATTTGTCTCAATCTCTATTTCTATATAAGTGTTTTATTCCTTTGAAATTTTCATTTATTTATCTCATTTCCTTATTTTACTGAATGATTTAACAAACTTGGATTGCAGACGACAATTAGAAATTTGGCGCCGAAAGGTTTAAGCATTTAATAGTGGAGAATGATCTCCGACTTAGACTCAGTTTAACAACCGTGGACCCATGAATATTCATATAGGAAATAATGACGTCAAGAAAATTAATAAGATTATTTTTATAATGGCGTATGAACACATGCCATTTTGGCTCAGGAAGAAGCTGCAGAATCAGATCTATATTACACTATAAACGAACAGAACAGACCCAGATCAGACTGCTCCTATAGGAGCCGTCTGATCTGGGTCTACTCTGTTTGCAGATGCGCCAAAATGCACTTACATAAGGGAAATGGGGTTAAGCAACAAGAGAAGAGTCAGATCTGACGCGGCGACATGAAACGGACATCTTATAGTAGTATATTAGTTCATTTCCTGATAGAGGCGTCTAATGACATATTTGCATACAGAGTAGACCAACATTACACGGTCCCTATAGGGGCTGTCTGATCAGGGCCTGTTCTTTTTGTTTATAGAATGATATAGATCTAAATTTACAGTGTAGTTCATGGCCAAAATATCCTGTGGTTCATCTGCCATATTTAGCAGATAATCTAATAAATAAAATTATGCATAATGTCATTATTTCTTACATTAATATTTATCACGTAAAAGGTAAACTGCTTCCACCAGTGGATGAATTCTGAAGGGTGGTGATCCCCCGAAAGCAAACATTGCAACACAAAAAGAGAAAATTGCAGACTCGGTTTTATTGAGTCTGTTCATGAGCAGTAATTGAACGTGCAACACTGCTCACGCCCCCTAGCACCGGCTTAAGCGGTATTCAATTTTCAGAACAAGAAGTACTGAAATTCATGATCTCGAAGGATCAGAAGGTACGAGTAACAACACTGAGAATGAAGTACGGGCGACGTTTTACGGCCTGCTGTTGTAATGATGTTATTCATGATGAATAAAAGACAGTGTAGATCCTCATGTGACATTGAACTCCATCTCTGTCTACAATGTTTGCAACTTTTCAGGTGGTCATTTTCTCATTTCCGTCGTACAACTACCGTATTCTCCCTAATAAACGTCCCCGCTCTGATAAACGCACCGCCTTACTTCTGACGGGAAACTAACGATGAATAAAACAACTAAAACCCTATATAACCATTAACCCTTTACTCCATGCATATGTATGTATGAAATAATGACATCATGAAAAATCATAAGTTTATTTTTATAATGACACATGAACATGAAAGCATTACAAATTGTATACATGTTTTCTCTCTGTTGAGGGCCTCATGGAAGATCGGTCATAACCAAATGAGTACTCTCGTTAAATAAAGTCTTTATTATTATTATTATTATTATTATTATTATTATTGTTATTATTATTATTATTGTTATTATTATTATTATTATTTATTATTATTATTATTATTATTATTATTATTATTATTATTATTATTATTATTATAACACAATAAGTGTTGGCCATGTCAGGAATTGTACAATTATATCTATATTATTACATAAGCAAACATAGCAGGCCTTGATCAGACTGCCCCTACATGTTAATACGCTAATGTACTATAAAACTAGCAAAGTCTGTGTACATGAGCTCTTTCTGAAAACGTCGATATCTAATAAACACTATCAATGCTGAATTTCAGAACGGAATAGTGCATAGAGTCCGCTCAGTATGAAAGGCTTAAACTTGCTAGATGGTGATGATTAATGACAAACAGTGCAGGTCCATATCAGATGCCTCCTCTGTGGATTCTCTGATCTGTGTCTACAGTTTTTGCAACCACAAGTGCACGCGTGAATAATGTTCAATGAATTAGCTTTATTAATTACACATTAACAAGGACTTGTTTGACTGTGAAAGAAACTTCAACATCAGATCTATACTATTCCACAAGCAAACACGCTGATCAGAGAGGTCCTATAGGAGCTGCCTGATCTGGGTCTCCTCTATTTGCAAGTGTACCCAATTTCGTCTATATAAGGCTAAGGATTAAAGTTCCAATCATTGTGGCTAGATAGTATCTTTATGTCCCAACAGTCAATAAGGTGTCACGTGTGTCAATTTGTCTAACACAGTTAGTGCTTTGTGTCTATATTGCATTGGTGCATTATGGTGTTGCTGATTGCATCAACAATCACACTTGTTTAGAGATCTCAATCTCAAACAGAAGGATACCTGTACTGATATAATATCTGTTGAGATGTATTAACACTGCATTATGTTTATCATACAAATCTCGCTGCTCGATAACCCAAATAATTACATTTATTTCCAACCTTACATTGTCAAGGCGGTTACAGTAAATAAAACCATGGCAATGGAAGATGTTATCTAAGGTAAAAGGTAGCGTTACACAGTAATACTTTTGTAATCATTTCCTTCATATAAATTTTCTTGCATTAGCAAACAGAGTAGACCCAGCTCAGACGGCTCCTATAGGACTGATCAGAGTCTGCTATGTTTGCTAATAGAATAAGATGGACCTGTTCCTTTACTTTCTAAAATGGCTACAATGTTCTACCTTCCATAATATATTATGACTATTTTGTCCACGAATATCCAGCAGGTAATGAAATTTGGAACAGACACAGAACAGGGAAAGGGTTAAGGCAAAGTAATTTTGCAACTTATACTAACTACAAATCTTGTCTGACGTCGGGAACGCAAAGGTTTTTTTTTTAATGTTAACCCTTTACATAATGAATATTTATTTAGAAAAAGTTACTGTGCGAACATTAATTAGCTGAATCATTATCATGGCATCATGAACAAGATGCTTATTTAACATGACAGAAACTGTAGTATTTATTATATAAGTAAATACAGTAAAACCTCTCTTAACCGGAATTCTAGTAGATAAGAAATTAGACACTTATAGGCAGGTGGCTGCTTAATGCAGGGTGAACGTCATGCAGAAAGCTCCTCTGGGAGCTTTCTGCATGACTTTCACCCTGCATTAAGCTGCCACCTGTCTCCAAGACCGATATTCATACTAAATTTAACGGCCGGTTAAGAGAGGTTTTACTGTATAGCCGACCCTAACCAGACAGCTCCTGCAGAAGTCTAGTCGGTTTGTAAATTCTCTATCAGATAAATAAAGTTTATACTCATTTGTTATAATAACGCTAGGTCTCGTTTATTGCGTTAACTCTTTCGCTGCCAAGTTTTGTCGTCTGCAAACTCTGTCTTCCGGTACAACTTTCATGTTTTTTATATTTATTCATATTTGCTTCCACCCCATAGTCACAGTAACAAACAGCTTGGGTCCTGATGAGACGCCGAGTTACTTGGCGTCTCATCTTGATCCAGATTGTTTGCATAGGTAATCACCGGTGCGACATTGGCAGTGAAAGAGTTAAGCATCATTGTAATAAACCTGTGTATAGCTGTCAACTGCATCCATGAAATAACAGCTCATCAAAACCATAAGCTCTTGGATACTAACGAGAGGAAGGCAGGCAGGCAGTTAGGTAGGTAGGTAGGTAGGCAGGCAGGCAGGCAGGCATGTACGTAGGCAGGCAGGCAGGCAGGCTGGCAGGCAGGTAGGTAGGCAGGCAGGCAGGTAGGTAGGTAGGTAGGTAGGTAGGTAGGTAGGTAGGTAGGCAGGTAGGATTTAGAGGGGGTTTACTGTAACTATTTCCCTGCCAATGGCGAATATGTGATAACCTTTACAAACAGTTTAGATCAAGATGGCACGTCGAGTAACTTTATCGCATTGGGATACAAACTGATTAATACGGTGCTTATATTTGTTTAATGAAAACGGAAAAAAATGAACTATTAAATTGGTAGCAAGCGACAAATATTGCAGACGACAATACGTGACTGGGAAAGAGTTATTATTCACAAATGCAATAACCCTTATACAGTAGTGAAAAACAATGTCTCCTTAAAGTTGGACATGATGCAATTATAAATAAATTCCGATTCGATCAAGTTTTGGAGAAACTATTGACCGAGTTTCCAACAGCTTAGATCCTTGGATCCGAGTTACTCGGTGTCTCATCTGGATCCAGATCCAAGCTGTTTGCAGATTGCGGTATAAGGGTTAACCCTTTCCTCCATATAAACGCTTTTTCACGCATTTGCAAACAGCTTAGACCCTGATCAGACGTCTCATATAGAATTGCATTGACCCGTTTCTTGTCTTTCTTTCCAAAGTGGCTACAATATTACAACTTCCATGTTTCATTATAACTATTTTGTCCATGAATATGCATTAGGTATTGAACTTTGCAATAAGCATAGAACAGGGAAATGCTTAAACAAATTCGCCAGCTAAAAACCCCAATTGTTTGTTGATAAGTGTCAGGCAGTTGGAATGCAAACTCCTGCCTGCCATCTACCAGGCTTGTGGAGACATGTAAACAGACGGGGGCAGACGATGTCATAACTATTCCGAGGAGTATTGTTACCCTAAATTGATGTCACTTACCGAATAATTGATCATTCCCAGTCTGCATTTTCATGTCTGTCGAGATTTGTTATTTTGCATAAACCAACAATGCAAGGAATGAAGTTACAAAAAATCTTAATATTCAGTACGCTGAAGGGAGATTTATGAGTAACTCGACGTCCCATCTCGCTCCAGAGCGTTTATTTTATGTTTGAAGGAAGATACAATATAGCTTATTTATTTTAAATATGAAGTGTGTCCGATTATTAGTTGTTGTAAACTTACTGAGCAGCATAAAGGTTAATAGAAGTCATTATAGCTCAATTTCAACAACTGAAATGTCACTTGATTTAAAATTGCTGTCCATTGTTGTTTTCGAAAGAGACCGTCCGAGTTACCTTGATCGTCGTCGCCGTCGTTGTTGTTGTGGTTGTTGGTGATGATGGTGGTTGCCGTCGCCGTTGTCGTCGTGATCGTTTGTTGTTGTTGCTGCTGCTGCTGTTGTTGCTGCTACTGCTGCTGTGTTACTATATAAGTATAAGACAGGGCTATCGGTATTGTCAAGACATTGTTTAACCATTTACTCCATGAATATTTATGTCAGTAATCACGTATTCATGTAGGAACATTAATCAGCTTAAATTTTATTATAGCATATGAACACATGACAATCATAGCCATGGCAGAAACTGTAGAATCAGATCTATATAAGTCTATAAGCAAACAGAGCAGCCATCTGGTCTGGGACTACTCTGTTTGCAAAGGCGTGAAAGGCATTTTCATTGTTTACTATTTGTGTGTCATAATGACTGATGTGATGTGTCTAGTGTTTTATTCAGGCGAATGAGGCTTGTCAGCTTTCATCGCTGATATTTCAGTCAAAAGAGAAAATGTCTGCTGCAAGTGCACAACTTCTCCATCAACACACCTTGCTTCCTCATAGCGACATACGGAACCTAGGCACCATGCTGTCACAGATTAGACAGCAATGGGCTCGAAGGAGGCCTGTCCCTAGAAATGAGGCATGCCAGGTGCATTGCCTTTTGGACACACCTATATCCCAGACAAGTCCCAGATCAGATCTCCTGTAGCAGTGTTCTGACTAAGGTCCGCTCCGTTTGCTTATGGCATTGTTCTTGTCTAATCCAAAAATACCTTGAGGAATATTACATTATGAATATTAAATAAATGAACATCCATGAAGTAATCATTTCACGAAAACTGTCCATTAGGGAAAAGGTCACATAACCCCACTGCCTTGGGTGTTAAATGATTAGAAGAACAGCTTAGAGATGGGATGGGCGACACCAACAAACCTGGTTGCTCGTAGCCCGGATCAGCAACGACCGCGACAACAGGGACGAAAACTCTAGCGGCGTCTCTTTTCTCGGCTCTTTCGGTGGTGAAACCTGTTCCTACCTTGTTTGCAGACATTATTTAGATGTCTGATCAAAATTGCAGACGTATTCAGTGCTTGTTCAAGAACAACAACTCCCGGATTCATGGCCTTGCACTGTGCATTCGTCTGTCAACAGATTCAATCAGTCAGCCATAAGAAGACGGCGAGCATCATGCCGTCCATGTTTTTTGGCCTGTTTATCTTTCATATCAGTTTCATATCAGTTCTATGCACACTGGCTAAGTGTCGTTTCTCAGAGAGAAAATTGTCGTCTGCAATTCGTTATTAGGATTTTCAAGCGGTATTTTGTCCTTTTTGTCTGCAAAATTATTATCAGTGTGTCATCCAATTCGAATCCTCATACATGCCAGGTTATCTGACCTTTCACCCGTAACCTGGATCGAAAATCATAAAACTGTTATCAAAGGTTTGCAATAATTCATTTCAAGAATGCAAAGAGTTGAAAAATATATGTGTGTGCTTCACACAACAGTCATACTATCAACCAGTTTGGATATTGATGAAACGCCGAGTAACAGGTCTTTCAAAGCTGAATTTTCAAATGGACTATTCCAAACAAAATTCAAACAGGTCAAGCTTACTGTGTATACGCTGGGAATTGGTAAAGAAACGTGTAACATGACAAACAGAGCAGACTCTAGGGAGACATCCCTCTCATCTGGGTCTACACTGTTTGCAAATAACATTAGTGAATCGTTTCCCGCACTGAAAAGGTTAAAAGGTATATATAGTTTAGCTATACAAGTGTACATTTTATTCATGAAACATTTTATTGCCACCCACATGTGCTTGTAGATTCAAATCAAACTTCAGTTACTTTGATGTACATTATTTTGTTTGAAATGTTCGTCGGCGACAAGAATGACCGTTTGTTTCATCAGGCCCCCGATGTTATAAAACGTTTTGCTTGAGTCTGAGATCATTCTCAAGCATCTGATTGGTCAGATTCTGAGCTTGCTCAGAATCTGACCAATCAGATACTTGAGAATGATCTCAGACTCAGAGTCAATGCGTTTTATAATCTTGGACCCAGATTGCTAACTAGATTTATTTTGATATAATACTTCCCAATGCCAATTAATGTTTAGCCTGCTGAACAAAGATGTATCTACATAACAGTTTGTTTACAACCAACCTGAAAGGCAACATGGCTTTTATTTACATTTGTATATCAATTGCATGATCAGAGAGTCAGATCTATATTACACCATAAGCAAACAGAGCAGTTACTGATCAGACGGCTCCTATAGGATTTGGGTCTACTCTGTTTGCAGATGCGTCAAAGTGCTCTTACATAAGGGAAAGGGTTACATGTTATAATGACTCCTGCACATAGGAAGTTTTATCCATGGCAGAAACTGCAGAATCATATCTATATTGTTTCATGAGCAAACAGAGCAGACCCTGATCAAAGAAATTTATGACACGTATTATGACGTATGAAATATGGAATTGTTGGTCATTGCTGACAGTGTTACACCCAATCTTTAAACATTGTTTAAGCTACCAGAGCAGTCCCTGATCAAACAACTCCTATAGGAGCCGTATGCCCTGGATCTACTCTGTTTGCAAAATTTTATATATCGTAAATCTGAAGTGAAGGATTCATTGGCCCACATGTTTTGATTCGCCACGTGATCTTTTGAAGAGTTAGTTGCATCTAAAGAACTGATTTTGACAAAGAAACACAGCATGAAAATGGGCGTTACTAAAAGTTTAATTTGTAAATCTTCAAACCTTGCACGCTAATCAAATTGCTTTTACGAACTTTTAATGCGGTTTACCCATAAGTGGCCAGGGTCCCTTAAAACGGTCATAGGCAAATAGAGTAGACCCAGATCAGGAGACTTTGATAAGGATCTTCACTGTTTGCTGAACTCATCTATGTCAATGGCCTATTCCAAAAATATCGTGTTTGCTGTGCTCCTTCTACATGGACAATGGACGAGTTTCAAAGTAAGATCATGACGGGTCTCCTTAAATATTATGGAAATAAAAGGGTAAATGGGTCACTACTGAAAAGTACCTAACAGAGGCATATACATGTGTATATACACACATATACTTTATACAAACAAAACTGTGCACTGCACTGTTGAAGACTTTAATATACTCATGCAAGAAATAATGACATCATTAACATTGTCAGATGAATTAGATTCTTATCTGGGTCTACTCTGTTTAAAAAGGCGTGAAAAATGCGTTAATATCAGGAAAGGGGTTAACCCTTTGCATGCGAGAAATGAGTGAACTTGCATTTACAAACTGTGTAGACCCAGATCAGAGGGCTCATAGAGGGCTCATAGAGGGCGCTCTGATCAGGATCTGCAGTGTTTGCCAGTCTCCTGTTTCCCTCATAAACTACTTTCCAATCCTTTTCAGTTAGAGTAGACCCAGATCAGACAGCTCCTGCAGTAGTTGTCTGATCATGGTCTGCTCTATTTTCTCCTGAAATTATAAAAAAAAAAAACAATCTAAAGTTTCTTCAAAGGCCAACGCGTCCCATGTATATATGCGATTATTCGAACTTCGATTATTCGAACACTAAAATACGTATTATTATCGATCTTCAAGACAGGTGGCTGCTTAATGCATGGTGAAAGTCATGCAGAAAGCTCCTCTAGGAGCTTTCTGCATGACTTTCACCATGCATTAAGCAGCCACCTGCCTAAAAGGGTCTAAATTTTTCTATACGGAAAATTCGAATAATCGAGATTTCGCTGTATGCGATTATAAAAATTCGGTTAAGGAATATTCAAGATGCACGTCATCATTTCTTGTATGACTGTTCTACACGGAAAGGGTTAATTCTGTAATTTTCGCAAACATGTCTAATAAAAATAAATTTCAAGGAATACATAATATCTCCAATATCTCCCCCCGATCCCGAGAGCTTGCAGTGCGCATTCGTCTGTCAACAAACATGAACAGTCAGCGAAAACAAGACGACAGTCATCTTGATTATCGTTCATATCATTTCCGTATCAAGTCTATGCATGCTGGGTAGTTATTGTCTGTCAAAATCAATGATTACATTATCAATGACCGTTTATCCTGTTCGGTTCCAGTTTGTTCGACCTCTCCTCAGATCAAACTCGTGAAACTGTTAGCATAGGCGGCCAACAATTCACTGCCAGTATGCAAAGAATTGAATATTTCGTGTTGTCGTCTGCAACATGTGTCGTCTGCTTTAGCTTTCTTGTTGATTATTTCTTCCTTTTCCATTTCAAATAAATAGCAACAGTTGATGCTGACGAGAAGCTGGGTAACTTGGGATATCACTAAACCTTTCACCGCCAATGTCGCATAAATGCACCACGACAAATAGTGCAGTCCCAGATCAGGGACTTCACTTATTGTCTCATTCTCCATTTCTATATCTGTGCTTTATTAATTTGAACTTTGCATTTATTTATCTCATTTCCTTATTGTATCGAATGATTTAACAAAAGTGGATTGCAGACGACAGTTATAAATTTGGCGCCGAAAGGGTTAAACCTTTCCCTGTTCTATGTTTATTCCACATTTCAATACATACTGAATAGTTATGGAGAAAATTGTTATGATGAATAATAATTATGGAAGGTGGAATATTGTAGCTATTTTAAAAATTAAAGAAACAGATCTTTCAAATTCCATTAGCAAACAGAGTAGACCCTGATCTAGGCACCG
This sequence comes from Azorinus chamasolen, assembly GCA_963576725.1. Lineage (NCBI taxonomy): Eukaryota > Metazoa > Mollusca > Bivalvia > Cardiida > Solecurtidae > Azorinus > Azorinus chamasolen. The sequence continues at coordinate 13,810,854 of OY755239.1, forward strand.
TTCGTTCAGCTTGTCTTCATACAGTCCTTGACTCCATGAAAATTTATGAAAGAAATAATGATATAATGATTATTAATTAGAGTCTTGTTTTTATAATGGCGCATGGATATGTGATTTTGACCATGGCAGAAATATTAGATCATATCTATATTAGTTCATATCTATATTAGTTCATGAGCAAGCAGGGCAGATCCTGATCAGACGGCTCCTACAGGGAACGTCTGGTCTGGGTCTACTCTGTTTGCAAATGCATAAAAAGGTGCATTTATGGAGTAAGTGGATACCATAGTAGATGAATTTCATTCACGTGCGTTACCCCCGGCACATTCACGTGCGTTACCCCCGGCACATTCACACCCCCGGCACATTCACGTGCGTTACCCCCGGCACATTCACATGCGTTACCCCCGGCACATTCACGCTATTTGACACACAAACGAGACCCTAATACCATTTCCCATTCTGCTACAATCGATGCCCTATATAGCGACCACTTGATGGGAAATCAGTGCTTTCTTTAACCCTTTCCTTCATATAAACGCCTTTTCACATATTTGCAAACAGAGTAGATCCAGAACAGACGGCTCTTATAGGAGCCGTCTGCTCAGGGTCTGCTCTGTTTGCTAATGGAATTTGACATATCTGTGTCTTTACCCTTTAGTTTCTAAAATGGCTGCAATGTTCCGCCTTCCATATTTCATTATAACTAACTTATTTGTCCATGAATATTCAGTGGGTATTGTAATTTGGAATAAACATAGAACAGGGAAATGGCTAAAAACAGATGACTGCTTTATTGCAGAACGAAAGCAATACAGAAACCTCCCAAGGTTTAGGCCGGAAGATAACCTTTACCTCGTGTAACAAATACCGGAATATAACCTTTACCTCGTGTAACAAAAACCGGAATATAACCTTTACCTCGTGTAACAAATACCGGAATATAACCTTTACCTCGTGTAACAAATACCGGAATATAACCTTTACCTCGTGTAACAAAAACCGGAATATAACCTTTACATCGTGTAACAAATACCGGAATATAACCTTTACCTCGTGTAACAAATACCGGAATATAACCCTTACATCGTGTAACAAATACCGGAATATAGCATTTACCCCGTGTAACACATACAGACTGTAAGAATATTGATTAGATGAATGTTTATAATGCTTTGTGAACGAGAGACTTCTTTGCTATGGCATAAATTATTTGTTTTGTTGTGAGGGCCTCAAGGAAGATTAGTTTGATCAACTGTGTTTCCTCGTTAAATAAATTCGTTAGTATTATGTACGGGGCTAACCTACCTATCATAATCATTTACCTCGTAAAAATGTGGTAAGAAATACTGACATCACGAATATTAAATTAGCTGAATGGCAGTTTCACCAAGATAATTTTTACCATGGCAGAAACTGTAAAATCATGTATATTATTTCATAGGCAAACTGAGCAGAACCTGATCAGATGTTCCTACAGGAGTTGTCTTATCTTGGTCTATTCTGTTTGCAAAGGCTTGAAAAGGCGTATCTATAGAACACAGTTAAACCCCTCTAAACCGGACGTCCACTTTAGTATGAATATCGGTCTTGGAGACAGGTGGGAGCTTAATGCAGGATTAAAGTCTAGGAGCTTTCTGCACGACTTTCACCCTGCATTTAAGCAGCCACTTGCATACAGGTATCTAAATTGTTCTCTACTAGGATTCCGGTTTAGAGGGGTTTTACTGTAGATGGTTAATTATACTTCTTGTTAGTTGTTATTGTTGAGAGGGTTTACTGCCTGTATACTTAGAGGCAGCATGCATGCATTATTTATAACAGTCTTCTTCAAAAGAAGTATGCTAATCTATTTTTCTTTGAGACCTAAGGTTGTATAACTAAGCCATAATTAACACCAACACAAGTTGCCGGGTTTTTTCTTGCATGCGCAGTAAGCGTAGATAATTGCACATTTTTGTCTCTTCTGATGTCAAATCATGGAGTTTATTAGATATCGGGCACATACTTTGTTCTTAACGATTGACTAATTTTTCCTGCAATACATCATTTAACATAAAAAGCCATAGTGGCAGATTTTAGCATCATAATATTCACATAAATATTATTCAAAATTCCTCCTATTATCCAGATTTAAATCGGCAAGCAATCGACATACAAACATATTTCGCAGCTACGGAATCCTGTTCGACCCACCTTAAAGATTGCCCCTCAGCAACATGCGATAATTATCACATGTTCCCTTGTATATTACACAAATATATATACATGTATACGTATCCACATTTAAACTTGTAAGAATGTGTATACATGTATGTTTCTATCACTTGTCGACACATTTTTATTTATTTATTTATTAGCCTCCAGTAGCGGAGAGTAGACATACAATTCAACAGGAACTAGGAGTGAAAATAAAAGAGTAAATTACAAAGTAATACATGAAAATACTAAGTAGCATAAAAAAAAATTATAGTATGCACATGCGCATTACCACTTAAGTCACACAATATACAACATCGCTGCCATTATACTTGGTATACATTATTCCCGCCAACGAAATAAGATGAGCTATTGAGGAACAATGTATATGTTGATGCGAACTCCACCAACAAAATATACACTAAAAGCCACTTGAAGCTATATTTAAAACAGTTCTTCTAACTGCAATAGCCATAGCAGCGAACAACTTGCATACAATATACTAAGCACACGCAAATGCACCGTCACACAATCTTCACAATATACATGATCAGAGTCAAACTTCTGTGTCAAAATTCCTTCAAATGTTCGCTTGTCTTAAATTTCGCATGTATTAGCATGCGGTGCACATGCTTCGGCAGGTGATAAAAAGAGCACCTTATTTACGCAAGGAAACATTGGCCAAAATTATTCCTGGCAAGGAAACATGCGATACTTATAGTGAAACTCGAAATTTGGCATAAACAGTATTGGTTATATTAATAACCAGTCGTTGTATAAGAGCTGTTGCATGGTAGTAGTAGTAGTAGTAGTAGTAGTAGTAGTAGTAGTAGCAACAGCAGTAGTAGTAGAAGACGGCATCCGCATGAGACAAGTTATAGTGCCGCCTCACTGGAATGTACCTGCCGCGGGCACATATCAAGGGCACCCACCCAGTCACATTATCCTGACACCGGGCCAACCAGTCCTAGAACTACCCCTTTAATGTCGAGCGTAGACAAGGGAGCTACTAGCACCAACTTTTTACGACTTTTGGTCTGTCGCGGCCGGGGATCGAACCCCGATGAAGAAGAAGAAGAAAAGAAGAAGAAGTAGTAGTAGTAGTAGTAGTAGTAGTAGTAGTAGTAGTAGTAGTGTAGTAGTAGTAGTAGTAGTAGTAGTAGTAGTAGCAGCAGCAACAACAACAACAATAACATGGTACAGAAGTAACAATATCAGACGTAGTAGATGTACCCATGAGGTAGTTGTGGAGGTTGTAAGAGTTCTGATTGTAGTGACGGTGAGGGTGGCGGTGCCAGTTCGATCTAGTGTTCTGATTGTAGTGACGGCGAGGGAGGAGGTGTCAGTTCGACCCAGTGTTCTGATTGCAGTGACAGCGAGGGTGGCGGTGTCAGTTCGACCCAGTGTTCTGATTGCAGTGACAGCGAGGGTGGCGGTGTCAGTTCGACCCAGTGTTCTGATTGCAGTGACAGCGAGGGTGGCGGTGTCAGTTCGACCCAGTGTTCTGATTGCAGTGATGTTGAGGGAGGCGGTGCCAGTTCAACCCAGTGTTCTGATTGTAGTGACAGCGAGGGTGGCGGTGCCAATTCGACCCAGTGTTCTGATTGCAGTGATGTTGAGGGAGGAGGTGCCAGTTCGACCCAGTGTTCTGATTGTAGTGACAGCGAGGGAGGCGGTGCCAGTTCGACCCCGTGTTCTGATTGCAGTGACAGCGAGGGTGGCGGTGCCAGTTCGACCCCGTGTTCTGATTGTAGTGACAGCGAGAAAGGCGGTGCCAGTTCGACCCAGTGTTCTGATTGTAGTGACAGCGAGGGAGGAGGTGCCAGTTCGACCCAGTGTTCTGATTGCAGTGACAGCGAGGGAGGAGGTGCCAGTTCGACCCAGTGTTCTGATTGCAGTGATGTTGAGGGAGGCGGTGCCAGTTCGACCCAGAGTTCTGATTGCAGTGACGGCGAGGGAGGAGGTGCCAGTTCGACCCAGTGTTCTGATTGTAGTGACGGTGAGGGAGGCGGTGCCAGTTCGACCCCGTGTTCTGATTGCAGTGACAGCGAGGGAGGAGGTGCCAGTTCGACCCAGTGTTCTGATTGCAGTGACGGTGAGGGAGGAGGTGCCAGTTCGACCCAGTGTTCTGATTGTAGTGACGGCGAGGGAGGAGGTGCCAGTTCGACCCAGTGTTCTGATTGTAGTGACGGCGAGGGTGGCGGTGCCAGTTCGACCCAGTGTTCTGATTGTAGTGATGTTGAGGGAGGCGGTGCCAGTTCGATTCCGTCTCAACCCTTATCCTGTTATTCACGACTCGATATTTGCAGTCAGCTTGGGTCTAGACGAGACGCCGAATAACTCGACGTCTTATCAGGGTCCAAACTGTTTGACACCCAATCAGTAGTTTCTTGTTTGACACCCACTCAGTAGTTTCTTGTTTGACACCCAATCAGTAGTTTCTTGTTTGACACCCAATCAGTAGTTTCTCAAAAAAAAATTCGAATCTGAAATAGTCAAAAGTGCTCCACATCCAAATTTGAGCAGACATTAACCCATTCCCCCATATTGACGACTTTTGACGCCTCTGTAAAAGTCACTTTGTGAAACCATTGTGATAAATAGGGCATTTGCTCCTATAGGAGCAAATGCTCTATTTATCACAATGGTTTCAAACTACAAAATTCTAAATATTTCCTTTTCTCTAGTTAATGCTCCTTTTCGGTAGATTTATTCAAAGAGGTTGTATCTAAAAATAGCCTATGAGGTAATGGGTTAAATTTTCACATTGGTGTAAAGGTTATTGTTTTGGTACAGATTCATCATATCGATGCAATACATGTATCTACATTCCCGAGTGTCTCAGTAATTTTCTGCTGAGTCGCCATAATGATTTTCGTGCTTTTGACTCTTAACACTGTTATATATAGGAGTCTACTTTATAAATCTTCCACAAGAGTGTTTGAGAAGAAACACTCCATGCTGTATATATAAACGATAAACACAATTAGACTTAAACCTACCACAAGTCACCTCAGTGACATGGCCAGACACAGTTCGCCCCTAATCGGAGTCATCGTAGCCCATCCTACTATTGAAGAGTTGCGTTACATAAGAGGACAATTGGTTATATATAGATTGAATAAAAATAAGACATTTAAAGCAGAATGGACTGCAACCCTTTAATGTATTGTGGCAGTTTAAGTGTCCATGCAGCCATCTTAGTGCCAGACAAAGCAGAAAAGAACACAACTCCAGGTGGGTGATGATGTAAACAGGGCATTTTTCGTTAACAGTTCCACCCTACGTTAAATCGTGATAACCTCGGCAAACATTTTGGATCCAGATGAGACGCCGATTAACTCGTCGTCTCATCAGGATCCAAACTGTTTGACACTGATTATCTTCTTTTTTTAAGAAATGGATGAAAAATTAAATTTGATAAATGAAGCAGATGACAGTTCCTTTGTTTTCGGAGCGTTATTAACCGTTATTCTGCTAAAGAAAAAAAGCTGTTCAAAGCGTGATATGATGCAATTGAGATTCGCTCAAGATTTTGAGACACAAATGACCGAGTGTCAAACAGCTTCGATCCTTATGAGACGCCGAGTTACTCACCGTCTCATCTTGATCCAAGCTGTTTTCAAATGACAGGTCGCAATCGGCATGATAAGGGTTAAACGATGTCTTGTGATGGCTGACTCGTGACAGACCGTACTTTAACTATAACGCTTGAATCCCTCATTTGCAAACAGCGTAGACCCAGATCAGACGGCTCCTATAGGAGCCATCTGATCAGGGCCTGCTCTCTTTGCTAATTGAATTTGACAGATATATAGTTTCTAGAATGGCTAGAATAGTACACCTTCCATGTTCCATTATCACTAGTTTGTACATGAATATTCAGTAGGTATTGAAATTGGACTAAATATAGAACGCGGGAAGGGATAAGTGTATACGGATAATCCTATAGCTGTAAAAGTATACACAAAGTAATAGTCGTCTGCTAAAAAATATCTAATGTTTCAGAAATAGTCGTCTGCTAAAAAATATCTAATGATGTTTCAAGTTTAAAACTACCATATTTCATTCAATTACCAGGTGCAGATCCAGGATTTCAGAATTTATTTATTATTATTTTTTTTTTTGGGGGGGGGGGGGGGGGGGGGTTGTAGAAAAAAAATAGGAAGGGGGTGGGGGCGTAGATTTTTATGTTTGATTACATAAATAAATAGTGTGTTTGTAATACATGTTGAAAAAGAGCTTATTGGGTGAGGGAAATAAAACACTCCTACTAAATCATTGTTTTATTGATTTTAAGAAGATACAGCGACCATTAAATTACATCAATTATTTTGTGTTAAAGGCAGGTGGTTGCTTAAAGCAAGGTGAAAGTAAAACAGAACGCTCCTATGGGGGCATTCTGTTTTACTTTCACCTTGCTTTAAGCAGCCACCTGCTCTATATACCAACTAATTAACACAATTTAGTGGTCGTTATAGAGAGAGTTTACTGTATATAGATCTAAAATATTACTGAAAAAATTGTTTTGGCAATTTTAGGGGGCGTACGCCGGCCCCGGCCCCTCTAAATCCGCGCCTGATTTCATTCGGGAATCTGGTGACTTTCTCAGCATGTTTAATCACGTTGGTAACACTGCGGGTATAATATGCTATACAATAGAACCAGTCCTAACCCTTTCCCTGTTCTATATTTAGTCCAAAATGCAATACCTATTGAATATTCATGGACAAGTAGTTTATAATGAAATATGGAAGGTGTAACATTGTAGCCATTTTAGAAACTCAATTTCATTAGCAAATAGAGCAGACACCGGTCAGAAAGGTCCTATAAGAGACGTCTGATCTGGGTCTAATCTGTTTGCAGATGGATGAAGAGGTGTTTGTATGAAGGAAAGGTCTAAGCGGTCATTCATTTATTGAACATAGGAGTCGTAAAAAAGCAGGCGGTTGCCTAATACCGGTATAGGGGCAAATGTAATGCAGAAACTTCCAAGCTCCTATATCCTGGTATATATAAACACTTAGTATGTATCTCCAGTTGAAAACATGGCCTGTAAGACTTAGTTACTTAGTCCAATGATTAGACCCTTTTTGATGGTCGCTTAAGACCGGGTCTTCTGTAGGAATATAAAAATGAAAGTATATAGAGTAACATTCATAAAAGAAATAATGACAAAATGAATATTAATTACAGTAAAACCTCTCTATAACGGCTACTAAATTGTGCTAATTAGTTATTATTTAAGGCAAGCAGTGTGAAAGTTGGCATTAAGAGCAGGTGGCTGCTTAAAGCAAGGTGAAAGTAAAACAGAACGCTCCCATAGGAGCGTTCTGTTTTACTTTCACCTTGCTTTAAGCAGCCACCTGCCTTTAACACAAAACACTTGATGTAATTTAGTGTTATAGAGAGGGTTTACTGTATATACAGTTGACCTTCGATATCTCGAACGTCAAGGTACCATACAAATTAGTTCGAGATAACAGATGTTAGAGTTAGTTCACAGTTTAATGCAGGTCTAAAGTAATGCTGAAAGCTCCTGTAGGATCTTTCAACATTACTTAAGAACGGCATTTAGCTATTACACGTGTTTAGCTAGTTATACATTTTAGAGCAATTCTGTATTGTAAATTTTGAAAGGACCTTTTAGTTCGAGTATCCCTAAGTTCGTGTTATCCCAGTTCAAGGTATCAAGGTCCAACTGTACATGTTTAAACTGGGATCCTTTGGCCATGGAAAAATCTGTATCATCACATCTATACCATTCATAACCAAACAGAGGAGAGCTCAGGAGACCCTGATCAGACAGCTCCTACAAGAGCCCTCTGATCTGGGTCAACTCTGTGTGCAAACATGTCAATAGGCACATTTTTTTCATGTAAATGGTTAACAAATCACTAAACACCACTTTTTTTTAAAAAGTATGTTTATTTCATATGGTATCAAGTCAACATTATTTAAATGAACATTTTAACAGACAAAGTAAAAAGACAAATAAATAAATTTGTCTAGTAAACACGGCCATACAAACATGCATGATACATTATATGTACATATTCAGTGATATTATGTGTCTAAAGGCTTAACCCTTTGCTTAATATATAATTATGTATTTGCAAATAGAGCAGACCCAGATCAGACGGCTCCCACGGGCAAATTAATTAGTAGAGAATCCACAACATATAAGCAAACAGGTCTAACTCTGAACAGAGGACTCCTACAGGAGCTATCTAATCTGGGTCAACTCTGAACAGAGGACCCCTACAGGAGATATCTAATCTGGGTCAACTCTGTTTGCAAGGACAAAGAGGAGTCTTTACCAGAGCAACAGATAAATGTGCGCAATCAGATACTGATATCGTCATTGCTCCACCAAAACATAGGCTGGGACTGATATCGTCATTGCTCCACCAAAACATAGGCTGTGACCAGTCTTTAGAATCGTCTCTTTAGAATCATCTCTTTGAGACGATTCTAAAGAGTGATCACAACATAGGGTTTCGTGGAGAAATAAAGGAGTTATTCTTGAAAATGTTTTGATTTATGCATTTTATCTGGAGCTCTGGTCTCTATTAAGTAAATGGCTAAACATTATTTGTGACATTATAAACAATTACATAAGGTGCCTCAAAACCTACATACATGCAGTGATTATCCAGTTTGTTTGTTGTTTTTTTCCTTCACCTTTTACTTGATAGAGACTTTTTTATGCTTTTGCAAACAGAGAAGACCCAGATCAGGTGGCTCGTGTAGGAGCAGTCCCATCTGGGTCTGCCTATGAAATGATACACAGTTGAACTTCAATATCTCCAACTTCAAGGGACCATACAAATTACTTCGAGACAACAGATGTTCGAGTCATCCAATTCTAATCTGACCAATATCTCAAGTTCACAGCTTAATGCAGGTTTAAAATAATGTTGAAAGCTCATGTAGGAGCTTTAAGCATTACTTTCGACCTGCATTAAGCTGTCACATGTGTTTCTAGATATGTATAGTGATACATTTTAGAACAAGTTGTATTGTAAATTTTGGAAGGACCAAAATTTTAGTTTGAGTTATCTCAAAGTTTGAGTTATCCGAGTTCTAGTTATGGAAGTTCAACTGTAGATCTGATTATACAGTTTCTGCGATATCTAAAAAATCCACGTCGATCAAACAAGTACGAGACATCAGCTAAATAACCCTTTACACCATGAATATGCCTTTCTATGCATTTGCAAACAGAGTAGACGCAGATCAGATGGCTCCTGTATGAGTCATCTGATCTGAGTCTGTTCATTTCGCTTTTTATATAATACAGATATGATTCTATGGTTTCTGCCATAGCCGAATATTCATGTGTCCATGTGCTATTATAATAATTCAACTAATTAATATCCATGATGGCATTATTTCATGGAATAAAAGGTCAATATTCCTAGAGTGATTAAATAAAAGGTACAAAAGTCATTACACCTGAGCAAGCCAATTTGATCATTTAACAAGTCCTTCTTTACTGATTCCGAATATTATACCTTTTAACCCTTTCCTCCATGAATATTCATGTAAGAAATAATGATGTCATGAATATTAATTTGCTATAATAGCACATGGACACAAGAATTATCAGCCTTGGCAGAACCTGTAGCTAATCTAATCTATATCATAAGCAAACAGGGTAGACCCTGATCAGACAGCTCATATAGGAGCCGTCTGATCTACTCTGTTTGCAAAGGCGTAGAAAAGCATATTTATGGAGTAAAGGGTTAACCCTTTACCTGATGTACATGTAAGAAATAATGACATCATGAATATTTATTGGTTAATTTTTTACAATGATACATGAACATAGGATTTTTTGTGCATGGACGAAACTGTACAGTCAGATCTATATACAGTAAACCCTCTCTATAACCACCACTAAACTATGTTAATTAGTTGGAATTAAGAGCAGGTGGTTGCTTAAAGCAAGGTGAAAGTAAAACAGAACGCTCCCATAGGAGCGTTCTGTTTTACTTTCACCTTGCTTTAAGCAGCCACCTGCCTTAAACACAAAATAATTGATGTAATGTAGTGGTCGTTATAGAGAGGTTTTACTGTAATTCAATTAGCAAACATAGCACGCTGATCAGACCACTCCTTCATGCGCCATCTGATCTGGGTCTACTCTGATTGCAGAGGCATTTAAAGGTGTCTCAATCAGGTAAAGAACCGTGAAAAAAAAACACTATGAAGGGAGATAACTCTAGTATCGTGACATGGATAATCAAACAGAAGTTATTAGCCTTGGTTTATAATCTATTTTAACTATAAGACTATCTACAAAATGCCTGCAGTAACATAACACATGAGTTTCTAAAATAAGAAAAAAAAATTAATAATAACAGTTTTGAGTAAAGAAAGGCAGTTTAGCTGAAGAAAATTTCTCTTCATGCTTTTTGCATTTATCATTTGACAATGCACATGTGAACTTAACCATACATTAGATAATGTCTCCTGCATTACCTGAATTAACTCATAAGTAAACAAAACATTATTAACACACTTAAAAAGTCAAACAAAGATATGATTTAACCTTAAATGATCTTAGCTTTAGAAACGTCTGGAAGTAATACTGATGGAAAACACATCGAATGCACAAATGGACAGTGAGAATATTGCTAGACTCCTTTATCAGGCAAAACATCATTAACCCTTTCCTTCATATAAATGCCATTTCATGTATTTGCAAACAGAGTAGACCCAGATCAGACGGCTCCTTTAGGAGCCGTCTGATCAGGGTCTGTTCTGTTTGCTTTATATAGATCTGATTCTAAAGCTTTTTTGCTTGAAAAGTTTATATAAAAAAAACTCAGCTAATAAATATTCATGGTGTCAGATTTCTTACATGAATATTGAAGAGGGAATGGGTAAAGAAAAGTATAGCAATCACTCAATAATAGATCGAAAAATAATTTCTAGGAAAACATCTATTATATAGAGCATCTAACATCATTAACCCTTTCCCTGTTCTGTATTTATTCCAAATTTCAATACCTATTGAATATTCATTAGCAAAATAGCTATAAAGAAATATGGAAAGTGGAACATTGTAGACGTTTTAGAAAGCAAAGAAACAGATATATCAAATTCTACTAGCAAACAGAGCAGACCCTGATCAGACGGCTCCTCTAGGAGCCGTCTGATCTGGGTCTACTCTGTTTGCAAATGCGTGAAAACAGGTTTATATGAGGGAAAGGGTTTAACCAATGGGTGAACTGGCGATGGCAAACAGTGTGGACCCAGATCAGAGGGCGGCTAGATCTTAGAGGAGCCATCTGGTCCAGGTCTGTACTGTTTGTCATTGGAGTTCCTCTGATAAGTTTAACCCTTTCCCTCATATAAATGTGTTTTCACGCATCTGCAAACAGAATAGACCCAGATCAGACGGCTCCTAGAGGAGCCGTCTGATCAGGGTCTACTCTGTTTGCTAGTAGAATTTCAAAGATCTGTGTAGTTACTTTTTAAAATGGTTACAATGCTCCACCTTCCATATTTCGTAATAACCTTTTTGTCCATGAATATTCAGTAGGTATTGAATTTTGTAATAAACATAGAACAGGGAAAGGGTTAAACCTTCCATAAAAATGGATTCTATTGGTAGATTATGACTGACCATTAAACTTGGAAGAAATCACAATTCAGAAAGTTAAATTGATGGTTTCATGAGAACAAACCCTGCAAGCCTGTGTGAACAGTGTTTTGTATACATGTGCCAATATTGAAAATAATCTAATTCATATTCATGAAGTCATAATTTCTCTCATGAATATTCATGGAGGAAAGGGTTAAAATTAAAAAATATCACAGCAGGAAATACTTAAACATTTTCACAGTACATGTACATGTATACTGTTGAAAAGCTTATTCCAAGGAACACATTAATCTAAAGCCACAACAGTAATAAGAAATGGTAAAATAAAAAGAGTCTAGTCTCAATCTTCTAATACTCAGTAAATCTTCTTAGTATTTTTTTCATTTTCATTTTCACTACTTTACACTAATGACTCATCTGGTCACCCTTTTCCCTATATAAATGCTTGTTCATGCCTTTGCTGTTTGCAATAGCCATCTGGGTCCATGCTTATAAAACTTTTAGTTGAGTCTGAGAACGTTCTCAAGCTTTTGATTGGTCAGATTTGAGCCTTTGGCTCAAATCTGACCAATCAAAAGCTTGAGAACTCAAATCTAACCAATCAAAAGCTTGAGAACGAAACTCAGACTCAACTAAAAGCTTTATAAGCAGGGACCCAGATCTGGATTGGCTGTTTGCAATAGCCATCTGATCTGGATTGGCTGTTTGCAATAGCCATCTGATCTGGATTGGCTGTTTGCAAAGGCATCAAAAGGCATCCCCATTAAGCAAAGGAATAACACAAGGGCTATTTTTTCACCAACATATCTCAAGCTTGGGACTCAAGAATATACTCTCATGAGTTTCCTGGTTACCAGCTGTTACTAGAATGTCAGAAGCTGGGAACCAAGCTTACATGTTTGAGAATATTTTTGAGTATGAGAATATGTTGATACCATAGACTCTCTGCACAGTAGTGACAATTTGTTGATTACCTTTCAGAGTAATAGATAAAGATGTGTATTCAACTACAGTAAACCCCCTCTAAACCTGAATTCTAGTAGAGAAGAATTTAGATAATTTTCGGCAGGTAGCTGCTAAATGCAGGGTGAAAGTCATGCAGAAAGCTCCTAGAGGAGCTTTCTGCATGACTTTCATCCCGCATTAAGCTGACGTCTGTCTCCAAGACCAATATTTATACTAAATTTAACGTCGGGTTTAGAGGCGTTTTATTGTACTGAAATTCTTTCTTGACTAAACTCTATATTGTGACCACTCTTTAGAATCAGGTCAAGGAGACGATTCTATTGAGTGGACACAATCTATGGTTCGGTGGAGAAATAAAGGAGTTATTCTTGAAAATGTCTTAATTTTAGCATCTTATCTGAGCCTCTCACCTATGCAAACAGTTTAAATCCAGATGAGACACCAAGTAACTAGGCTTCTCATTAGGACCAAACTGTTTGACACTTGGACCATAGGTTTTGAAAATCAATGAGAAAATCCCATTTATCTCTTTTCTTCATGTGTAAACACTATTTAACTCATTTGCAAACAGAGCAGACCCTGATCAGATGGCTCCTATAAGCAAACAGAGCAGACCCTGATCAGATGGCTCCTATAAGCAAACAGAGAAGACCAAGATCATTTGGCTCCTATAGGAGCCGTCTGATCAGGGTCTGCTCTGTTTGCTTTTGAAGTGATATTGATCTGATTCTACAGCCAGCTTTTGTCGAGGCAAATAATTCCCTCGAAAAATTTACACAATAAAAGTTGAGGTGATAAATAATAATTTCTTACAATGATAATTCATCTGGGAATGTGTTAACCCTTTACTCCATAAATATATTTGTAACTAATTAACTGAATTTTATAAAGGCAGTATGAATAAGCATATTTTTTATCATGGTAGAAATGTAGAATCAGATTTATAATATAGGAACCATATGATCTGGGACAACTCTGTTTGTAAAGGTGTTAAAAGGCATATCTATGGAGTAATGGATTAACAAATTTTGCATTCATTTTGTAAATTATTTAGCTTTCAACTAGTTAAAAAACAACTTTTCTGGCAGCTGGTAATACTTTTCTAATACGCAGAATACTTGATTTCTATTTGGCATTAATCCATGAATAACACTGAACCCACTGTAACAACATAATCTTTATTACCTCATGATGATTTAATCAAACCTATAAAGTCGCTTACATCTTTTAAAATAAAACACTTAGTCTTCATAATATAAGTCACAATTTTTCTCCCCTTCCTATCTATATCAATCACATTCCCTGGTTCTCCATTGATCTTTTCTGCATAGCTTTCCTCATGGGGTGCATCTTCTCATATTCAGGGTTATCAAGGCACGTTTTGAGGCGGGCTTGGTATTCACGCTCAGCCTGCATGCTCTTCCAATACTCGTCCTCATCCCGCTGGAAGTGTTCCTGCCGCAGCTGCTGGTTGTAGTCTATCTGACTGAGCAAGTCGGACTGGTACTGCTCATGTTTCTGACGGTTCTTTATCGCCTGCTCCTCCTCCAGGCGGCGATTTTCCTCGATCATCTCCAACAGTCTCTTTCTCTCAAGCTCCGCCTCCTGCTGTTTGCGAGCATTGGCTTGCACTGAAATGGAAGAAAACACATTGCCAATAAATTCAGGTTGCTAAAACCATAAAATCATTAAATTAATTATGTGCATGGTTTAACTCATTCTCTCCTAGACTATTTTAGACCCAACCTCATTGAATTAATCTACCAAAAAGGAGCATTCACTATAGAAAAGAAGAATTTTAGAATTGTGTAGTTTTGAAACCATTGTGATAAATGGAGCATATGCTCCTATGGAGCAAATGCTCTATTTATCCGAATGGTTTCAAAATGTGACTTTTACAGAGGCGCCAAAATGCATCACTAAGAGGGAATGTGTTCACCCCTAGCTTAATGAATATTCATGACAGAAATAATGATATAATCAATATTAAGTAGATGAATTTTAATAAAGGCACATGACACAATTATTTTCACACATGGAATGTACTGTAGAACCAGATCTTCATCATTCATGAACAAACAGAACAGACCCTGGTCACATGGTAACTACAGGAGCCATCTGAACTGGTTCTACTCTTTTTGCAAAGGTGTTAAAATGTCTATTTATGTAGTAAATTTCTTAACTAACATATGAAATAATACAATTGTAAACCATCTGTTCCGCATTTATCCAAGCAATATTTTGGGTATAAAAGAATTTGCAATTTTATCAAAATAGCAAACAATGTATGGAAAAGACATAATTAATTTTCAACTTAAAATGTTGATCCATATCAGACGGCTCCTGTGGGAGCTGTCTAATCAGGGTCTGCTCTGTTGGCTTATGAAATTATAAATAGAGCTGACTCTTCAGTTGCTACCATTATCAAATATTCATGTGTAATTATGCCATTATATATACAGTCATGGTTTTTCATTATTTCTTACAAGAATATTCAACAGGGAAAGGGTTAACCCTTTCTTTCATATAAACGTGTTTTCACACATTTGCAAACAAAGTAGACCCAGATCAGATGGCTCCAAGAAGAGCCATCTGATCAGGGTCTGCTCTGTTTGCTTATTGAATTTGAAAGATCTGTGTTGTTACTTTCTAAAATGGCTACAATGTTCCACCTTCCATATTTCATTATAACTATTTTGTCCATTAATATTTAGTTAGTATTGACATTTTGAATAAACATAGAACAGGGAAAGGGTTAAAGGACACTTAGTATGAGTAGCTTAACCCATTCCCACTTAGGCTATTTTTAGATCCAATCACTTTGATTAATTCTACCAAAAAGGAGCATTAACTAAAGAAAAGGAAAGTTTCAGAATTGTGTAGTTTTGAAACCATTGTGATAAATAGAGCATTTGCTCCTGTGGAGCAAATGCTCTATTTATCACAATGGTTTCATAAAATGTCTTTTACAGAAGCGTCAAAAGGCGTCTATATGCGGGAATGGGTTAACCGTTTCCCCAATACAAATGCTTTAGAGGATATCTACTCAAGGTCTACTCTGTTTGCTTAAGAAATCACAATAGATCTGACTCTACTGTTGCTAACAACACGAAACATTCATGTGTACATATGTCATTTTAATAAATCAGCTAATAAATATTCATGATGTCATTATTTCTTGCATGAATATTCAGCAGAAAAAGCCTTAATTAATTAAAAAAGAAACAGACAACAATTTCAGCTACAAACAGTTGTCCCTAGTATGTTAAT
Organism: Azorinus chamasolen; assembly: GCA_963576725.1. Lineage (NCBI taxonomy): Eukaryota > Metazoa > Mollusca > Bivalvia > Cardiida > Solecurtidae > Azorinus > Azorinus chamasolen. The sequence goes on from OY755239.1 coordinate 13,826,905, forward strand.
GCATATACAGTGAACTTACATCTATCCTGTACTTGTTCTGCACGTGTTTTCAACACATCTTCAAGCAGTTTCTTCCTGGCCTCTCTCTCCAGTTTCCAGGCAGCGAGGCGTTTCTGCCACATACGCTCCACCTCCTGCTGTATCAGTGCCTCCAGCTCCTGCTCGCGGATACGCTCCTCCTCATACAGCTGAAGCAGGTGCTCCCTGTACCGTCGGTCCTCCTCACGTAACTCAATCTGTAGAAACATTGAAGCAATGTACAGCACATATTGATACTAGAAAACTTCAAGCATTAGAAAGACATTATTAGTTAATTATTATCATGACTTCATGCATATTAATTAGATTAAGTTTTATAATAGCACATGGACACTGAAATGTTTGCCATAGTTGAAACTGTAGAAATATATCTATATTTTTTTAAAAGCAAACAGAGCAGGCCCTGAATAAATGGCTTCTACAGGAGCTGTCTGACTTGAGTCTAGTCTGTTTGCAAAGACATAGAAAGGCATATCTATGTAGCACAGGGTTAACCCATTCCCTCATATTGACACCTTTTAAAACCTCTTTAAAAGTCACTTTTTGAAACAATTGTGATCAATTGCATCACAGTCGTTTCAAAACTACACAATTATAAAAAAAATCTTCTTTCCAGTAAAATTAATGCTCCTGTTCAATAGATATATATCAATAGGTTGGGTCTAAAAATAGCTTATGAGGGAATGGGTTAACCCTTTCCCTTATATAAACGTGTTTTCATGCATTTGCAAACAGAGTAGACCCAGATCAAACGGCTCCTCTGTTTGCTAACAGAACTTGAAAGATCTGGGGCTAAATATAGAACAGGGAATGGGTTAAACTTGAAAGATCTGGGGCTAAATATAGAACAGGTAATGGGTTAAACCGTTGTCTGCACTGGTACAGTAGAACCTGTCTACAGCAATCACATACTTAACATGGGTGTTTAAAAGCACCAGTGTTGCTTATCACCTGTCTTAACCCATTCCTCCATACTGACGCCTTTCTACGCCTCTGTAAAAGTCACTTTTTGAAACCATTGTGATGAATAGAGCATTTGCTCAATAGAAGCAAATGCTCTATTTATCACAATGGTTTCAATACTACACAATTCTAAACTTTTCCTTTTCTCTAGTAAATGCTCCTTTTCGGTAGATTTATTGAAACAGATTAGGTCTAAAAATAGCCTATGAGGGAATGGGTTAAACCCCAATAATTGGACTTGTTTTTCGTGGTTGCAGCAGACAGGTTTCACTGTACTTGGTATTTTTTCTGCCTAAAAAAAAATCATGTGTCGAAAGACATTTAGGCAAAGGGAACATGAATTAACCTATCAGGAATCAATCTTAAAAATACTCTAGAAAAACAATGTATGATCAATTTTAAGGCAGGGTTATTTTATCCTGAAATATTAAGTAATTTAACTTTATTTCTATCTCCATAAATTTTTCCCCTAAGGAACCCCATGCTTCAAGTAATATGCCAAAACATTGCATATAAAATATCATAGTGATTCAATAATCAATCAAATCAAAGGATTTTACTTTGCATTTTAACAAAAGTTCCCTATTACAGTATTATCTGAATTTAAACAGATGACAGATCTGCAGTCATTAAACTATAAAATAGAGAGACACTCTCATGCATATAAGATCAGTTTGATCAGGGTCTATACCATTTGCAACTCAATAAGTTTCTTTAAACCCTTTCCTTCATATCAATGCTTTTTCATACCTTTTATATACAGTAAAACCTCGATTATCCGAACACTAAAATACGTATTATTATCGATCTTTAAGACAGGTGGCAGCTTAATGCATGGTGAAAGTCATGCAGAAAGCTCCTCTAGGAACTTTCTGCATGACTTCCATCATGCATTGAGCAGCCACCTGCCTAAAAGGGTCTAAATTCGTTTATAACGAAAATTCGAATAATCGCGGTTTTACTGTACCTGTTAATCTGATCCAGCAGTTTTTACCTAAGCAAACAATTCCCTAGACAATCTTACACCATAAATCTTATGTTCATGAATATTAATGATGTGATTAATTGACGCATAAATATTCATTAGGGAAAAGGCTAATTCAGGATAAAATAAATCAAGAAAGCAGCCTTGGCAGCTTTCTGCAATTCTTAACCCTTCACTCCATAAATACGCCTTTCTACGCCTTTGCAAACAGGAGTAGTCCCAGATCAGATGGCTCCTGTAGGAGCTGTCTGATCAGGGTCTACTCTGTTTGCTTATGAAATAATATACATGTAGATATGATTCTACACTTTCTGCCATGGCCAAAATGTCCTGTGTCCATGTGCTATTATAACAGTTAATATAATTAATATGCATGATGTTTTTTACATTATTTCTTACATGAATATGTAATGAGTAAAGTGTTAATTCCTACAGTGTCCATACCCTTTACCTCATGAAAATGACTGAATATAAATCAGATGAATTTTTATAATGGCATTGTAAAAAAGGGCCACAGAAGAAAATATAGACTCAGTATCCATGCTTATAATTGGTCAGATTTGAGTTCTCAAGCTTTTGATTGGTCAGATTTGAGCCAAAGGCTCAAATCTGACCATACAAAAACTTGAGAACGAACTCAGACTTAACTAAAAAGCTTTATAAGCATGGACCCAGTTCTATATTATTTCAATAAGTAAACAGAGCAGACCCATGGTCTAACAGCTCCCACAGGAGCTGTCTGGTCTGGGTCTACTCCGTTTGCAAATGCATTAAAGTGTGTCTCTATCAGGTAAATGGTTAAAGACCAGCAATCGAACTCATCTTGTGAGGCTGCTTTAGAGAGGCTTTTTTTCTGAAAATGCATGTACCTTTCTCTGCATCTGTTCCATCGCCTCGTTCTTGGACTCCTCCAACAACTGTTCCAGCATCTTGAGGTCAAAGGCCAACTCTTCTTGTTCCTCTTTGGCCTTTTTCTTCATCTTCAGCTGAAAGTTACAGAACAGAGATGTTAGACCAAAAAGCTCAAAATAACTCCAACTTATCAGTAGTCATTAGAATTGCCTCCCGGAGAATGAATACCTACAAATAGGAATTGGGTGGAGAAATAAAAGATTTGGACAGAACAATAAACAGCTGTATAGATTAGCTTCAGGCTAGTATCTGCTGCCAATGCAACTGCCATGTAGAGAAAACTAAATTATTAATCCCTTTCTCCCTAGGTAGAATTTTTTACAATTTTGCAAACAGGAAAGACCCAGCTGCAAGTTACAAAACGGAGGGCTAAGATCATAGAGGTCGAAATATGAGTCATAGTAACCCATCAAACAAACAATGTTTAAATTCAATCAAAATCAGACAGCTCCTGTAGAAGTTGTCTGATCAGCATCTGCACTGTTTGCTTACGTGCACATATGCCATTTTAATAATTCAGCCCATAAATATTCATGATGTCATTACTTCTTATATGAATATTCAACAGGGAAAGGGTTAAGAAAACAACCCTAAGATATTTTCTGTATTTCTATGCCAAGCCCCAACTAGTTTGTATTCATTAGAATTGCCTCTGAGAAGCAATTCTAACGCCTACACCTACAATTTGGATTTGGCCGAGAGATAAAAGAATAGGATAGAACAATAAACAGCTGTATACATTAACTTCAGGTAAGTATCAACTTTTACTGCAGCTGCCATGTGCAGTGGAAACTATTGTTATCATTTCACTCCATATATTTGCATTTTTATGTCATAGCAAACAAAGCAGACCCAGCATATCTGACCAGGGAATTTGTCACCACTGCAGAATCAGATGTATATCATTTCACAAGCACACAGAACGGACTCTGATCAGACTGCTCCTGAAGAAGCTGTCTGATCTGGAACTACCATACTTGCAAAGGCATTAAAAGGCATATCTGTCGAGATAAACATTCAAACCATCCCCTTATAATGACACCTTTTGATGCCTCTCTAAAAAGCACCTATTTAAACCATTGTGATAAATGGAGCATTTGCTCCATAGGTGCAAATGCTCTATTTATCACAATGATTTCAAAACTACACAATTCTAAAAATATTCCTTTTTTCGGTAAATACTCCTTTTTTGTCAATTTATTCAAAGAGGTTCGGTCTAAAAATAGCTTATATAAGAGAGTTGATTAAGATCATTACCTGTAGAGAAAGATCCAGCATCTGTCGAGTCTGGCGCTGGTTACGATACTTCTCCTCCAATTTACGTTGTTCCTCAGCGGCCCTGAGTGCATTCTGTTCTCTCTGTCAAAAGATAAAATTATGGTTTCAAATCAAGTCATTTTTTCACTGTTAAAAGATCTAACAAACCTTTTCATCAGAAACCATATTTCAAAATATTGAGAGCTTAATGCAAAACTGTTGTAGCTACAGTCTACCATTGTGATGACCTTTACAAAGAGTAACTCTGATCATGACAGTGTAACTCAGGATCCAAACTGTTTGATACTCGATCTAATTGCATTTTTCATTAGAAATGAAAAGAAATCTCAAATGAAAATTGTTAGAATTATTATATATTAGTTTGAAAATGTTAATAGTAATATATATACTTGTATTGTGATACGGAGGCCCAGATAAGATTCGTAAATTAAAACATTTTCAAGAATAGCTCCTTTATTTCTCCACTAACTCCTTTAGTTCTATACAACTCTTTAGAACTGTCTCAAAGAGACAATTCTAAGGAGCGATCACAACGTAGGATTTGGTGGAGAAATGACAATGTTAGTACTATATTTGAATACACACCTGCATCTTTATCTTTTACTCTTGTTTCAACATTTTTACACTGAACCTTTGATATTGTCACAGACGGTCAACAAAACTGAGCTTAGACTTTATACCCCATTTTCTCTGAATGGTGATTAACCCTTTCCTTCATAGTAACACATTTTCATGCATTTGCAAACAGAGTAGACCCAGATCAGACGGCTTCTGTAGGAGCCCTCAGATCAGGGTCTGCTCAGTTTGTTTATGGAATTATATAAATCTGATCATGAAATGATATAGATGTGATTCTACAGATTCTGCCAGTCAAATATTCCTTTGTTTATCTTGTCGTCATTATAAAATTCGGCACCGATATTCATACGGCCATTATTTCTGCCATGAATATTCATGAGGTAAACGGTTAAATGCTATGCAGATATATGTCTTATGTGTGGTTTGGTAATTATTTTCTCACCAATAACTGTGCCTCCTCTTCCTTTAGACGTCTGGACTCTTCCTTGGCCGCCTCCAGAGCTGCCATCTGTTTCCTGAGTACACTGAGCACCTCTGCATTTCTCTCATGTGCTGCCTTGGCGTCACGTTCCTCCCTGGCAGCCTTGGCCAGCATGTCCTCCTCCCAGAGCTTGGCGTACATCTGCTCCTGTTGTTTATGTTCCTCTGCTAACTCCTCCTTAATGCGGATCTGTTCCAGTCTCTCTGCACACACCTCATCCTGCTGGCGCTTGGACAGTGTAGACCTCAGCTCTTCACACTGGTTTCTGTAAATCAGGGAGAAAACAAATACAAATGTACCGTAGTATCTTGAATTAATAACCACTCCTGGAGGGCGTTATATTCTTCAACCTGAATTTAAAAACTCTATATATTTCTTTATATAATAGTTATTATATAGGCTTTCAGTTGTTTTACTGATCAATAGATTCCCCACCCCCACCCCTACCCCTACCCCCACCCCCACCATCCACCATCCCCAGAGGTAAGAGGGTGTTTATTAGAGAGGAAGTGTTTATTAAGGAGAATACGGCGTGTGTACCTTTCTACCCTAAACATTGAAATACCAAATCATGGTTTTCCCTTGAACCCTTCAAATTTGAGGGTCCTCTTGACCACCTCTCTATAAAGTAAAGAACAGATCCTCTTAATTTTGAGGGTCATCTGTAAAAGTCATTTCAATAGAAATTGGGGGTCAGGGAAAACCCTGCCAAATACACCCTCTCCACTAAAAGTTGAATTCTACAATTTTGTCAAAGCAAACCCTTCTGTTGAAGTTTTTTACATTATGAAAATTCAGCTAATAAATATGTAAGACTCAAATCCTGGGTCGGTCCCAGATCAAGGGCCGATTCGAAAATCGTGGGCCGATCCAAAACGTGGTCTGTTTTCTGAAATCTTGAAATGCACTTTAAAAAGCCCCCACAAAGGATTTTAAGCCTTCAATTATGCAACTTTTTTTTTATAAAATCCATCTCTTTCCAAAACCAATTGGGGTTCGGATCTTTTAACATTGGTTGTCTTCGGTTCTGAACTAGTTTCACCCTGTCGTCTACGAGCGAGTCACTGGCACTGGATCAAAAAAGACTATAGTTGTATAATATAATAGTCATATCATATAGGTATTAATGTACTAGTTGCTATAAATAAACTATACTATTTTTCGATCTAGTGCCAGTGGAGTGAGTCCATTGTTTCATTTTTTATTTTAACGGTTGAAAAAATATGACATCATTTACGCACAACATCATCCATTTTGACTTCGTATCATTTCGCGCCACCATTATTTGGACATTTTATTTTCTTTAACTCTGCCAGTCTATATAGATCTATATTTTTAAAATTTTAGATCTATTTGCAGTTTTTTTATGAGCATGGAACGCCTTTACTTTGCCGTGAGCATTTATATCAAATTTGTGATCTGTGTATTTTGTCAGGTAGGATGTATAATTGTGGGCTATAAATCGGACCAAGATTTGGGAGGAATGGCCAACGATTTTGGATCGGCCCACGATTTTTTAATCGGCCCTCGATCTGGGACCGGCCCTCGATTTGAATCTTACATATATTCTTGGTGTCATTACTTAATTCTAACATGAATATTGAACAGATAACGGGTTAAAACTTATGTGATGCTTGTACAGTAAAACCCCCCTTAACTGAAAACTCAAATGAGTATCAAAGTCAGTCTTTATGACAGGTGACAGGGTAAAACAGTGTAAATATTATGCAGAAAACTCCAACGAGGGTTTTCTGAAAGTCTTTGATCCTGCATTAACCCATTCCCTATTCAATGTTCAAGTAAGAAATTATTACATCATGAATACTTATAAGCTGAAATTTTGTAATGTAAACCGTTCATTAGAAATTATTTGCTTTAATAAAAACTGTAGAGTCAGATCTCTGTCATGTCTACAGGAAACAGAGAAGACCCTGATCAGACTGCTCCTATACGAGCCATCTGACCTTTGTCTATATACTCTGTTTGCAAATGCATGAAAACATGTTTATATGAGGGAATTAAGGGTTAACCCTTTACTCCTTGTATACATATGTAAGACATAATGACATCATGAATATCAATTAGATAATTTTTTATAACGACACGAGGCCACAGGAAATGTTGGCCAAGGCAGAAATAGCAGAATCAGGGTCCATGCTTATAAAACTTTTAGTTGAGTCTGAGTTCGTTCTCAAGTTTTCGATTGGTCAGATTTGAGCCTCTGGCTCAAATCTGACCAATCAAAAGCTTGAGAACTCAAATCTGACCAATCAAAAGCTTGAGAACGAAACTCAGACTCAACTAAAAGCTTTATAAGCATGGACCCAGATCTATGTACTTCTGTAAGCAAACAGAGCAGACCCTAATCAGATGACTCCTACAGGAGATGTATGATCTGGGTCTACTCTGTTTGCAAAGGTGCTAAAAGGAGTATTTATGTAGTATGGGATTGACTGGACGCCTGCCTAAAATGAACTTGATTCTTATTTACTGAAAATTTTGTTTATACATGTAGATGTTTCCTAAGTGTATTTTGCAGTAATAACCTTAAATATTCTGCCTGACATTCTTGGGTGATGTGCCAAATAATCGCGCAGTACTAGGCAATCACGTCATGAAGGTTTGAACGTGATGATCGATGAAGGACAGCTGGCCATCATTGACCATCTATACATAACCTTATGAAGACCATACAGTTTAGCAAACAGTAAAACCCAGACAATGCCAAACAGATTTGAGTTCTCAAGCTTTTGATTGGTCAGATTTGAGCCAGAGGCTCAAATCTGACCAATCAAATGCTTGAGAACGTACTCAGACTCAACTAAAAGTTTTATAAGCATGGACCCAGATTAGCGTTTTACACATTGTTTTAACTCAACAGAATCATTTTGTAATCTTAGATTTAAAACGGAGTTTACCCTTATCAAATGCCATGTTTTAGACAGAGACACTGGTCTGAATATACACTGATTACAAACCTGCAACCCATAGTTTGCCTTTACCCAAACTCAATTAAGCCCCTATATTAGAATTTCATTGTCATTTTTAATCAGTGATCGATCATCATCATGAACATGCATGTGCCAATCAATGACTGAGTAAAATATCTGGATCCGAATCCCAACACTAGCAATCAGTGTATTTGTAGATCAAACTGACCCCGAAGGAGCAGTGTAAACAGACTCTACATTAGTTGCTACTCTTTAACCCTTTCCTCCATAAATACATCTTTCTACGCCTCTGTAAATGTCACCTTTTGAAACCATAGTGATAAATAGAGCATTTGCTCCTATAGGAGCAAATGCTCTTTTAATCACAATGATTTCAATACTACACACTTCTCAAATTTTCCTTTTCCCTAGTAAATGCTCCTTTTCGGTAGATTAATTCAAAGAGGTTGGGTCTAAAAATAGCCTATGAAGGAAAGGGTTAAGTCTCCGTTAAACATTATGTTACTTTTTTAATTATTTTATTATATAAGCACTAACTCAACCAATGGAAAGAGATGATTTTGTGTCCAACAACATAACTCTTTCAGTGTGGGAAATGAGTCACTGATGTCCTGTACAAACAGTGTAGACCCAGATGAGAGGTCTCCAAATGGCACTAAGGTGACAATTGTGAAAAAAAGATTTTTTATATCTTGTGCGAACAACTAAAATTTGTTTGGATGAGATTAAAAACAATATATATAAGTCATCAAAATGAAATTAAGTCGTGCGTACGACTTAACTTTGATTTGATGAGATAAAACAAAAACTATGTCATCAAAACAAAATTAAGTTGTGCACTTGACTTAAAAAGATATCTCCTGCAAACGAACATCCTTTATGCCGAGATAAAATAATATATGTCGTCCAAAAGAAATTAAGTCATGCTCTAAACTTCACTTTGACAAGATAAAAAAATATATATATGTCATCAAAACGAAATCAAGTTGTGCGCACGAGATAAAAAAAAAATCTTGCTCATGTCACCTAAGTGCCACCATACAAACTGAATATTCATAAAATACTGCTCACTTTGAATATTAATTGATTTAATTCTAGTATAAGAATATAAATAATAAAATTTATTGCCATATGGCAGAATCAGATCTTTAAAAAAACTAAGCTAACAGTCGACCAGGATGTGACAATTCCTGCAGAGGAATAAAAAAGTAAGATTATCCAGTAAAATGTTGTATGTATCACCCCTCGAAAGAAAGTCCTATGATCTGTGAGCACTAGTGAGTACCTAAAAATAGTATCTGGCTAAGACATAAGCGATTTGGATAAACCAATTAACACCTCTTATCTACAATGCTGTTCCAGCCCTAAATTTCCCTCACAGGGTATTTTTTCAGACCCAACCTCTTTGAATAAATCTATTGAAAGGGAGCATTTACTAGAAAAAGGGAAACTTTTGGAACTGCATGTAGTTTTCAAATTATTATGATAAAAACAGCACTTGCTCCTATTTAGCAAATACTCTACTTAATAATCACAATACCAGTAGTTTCAAAACGTGACTTTTACAGAGATGTCAGAAGGCGGAAATATATGGGATAAGTAAATGACTTACCGGAACTGCTGGTCATACATTTCCTGTACAAACTGCAGTCTCTCAGACTCTCGCCTCTCTTTAAGACTTCTAGCTCTTTCTCTCATCTTTGCCTGCCTTTCAATCGTTGTCTCCTCTTTTGCCTCCATTTCACAAAGATATTCAGCCTCTTCTTGTCGTAGCATTTCCCTCAATCTGCCATTGTAGAGAAAATAAAACTGAGGATTGAAGGTAAGACAGTAATTTATTGAACCTTAACCCTTTCCTTTCATAGGTATTTTTATATCCAACCTCTTTGAATAAAACTACCAAAAAGGAGCAGATACTAGAGAAAAGGAAAACTTTCGAATCATGTAGGTTTGAAACCATTGTGATAAGTAGAGCATCTGTTCTGCTCCTTAGGAGCAAATGCTCTATTTATCACAATCGTTTCAAGAAGAGACTTTTACAGAGGCATAGAAAGGCGTAGTTATGGCGGAAAGGGTTAAATTATAAGTATTTAAAATAATTGTTTCCTACCAGTGTGTCAAACAGTTTGGATCCTGATAAAATGCCAAGTTACTCTGCGTCTCATCTGGACCCAAACTGTTTATCTTTTAGTCATCATCAGCACACCCAATATAGCTTGTAGTTACGACAGTTTTTTTATTATACTGCAAGTAAAATCCTCAATTCTGATTGGTTAACTATCTGTGTACATGAGTCCATGTATCCTGTGAGCTGACAGGGTACATAGAAATTCCTCATGGCAGGCCCCACATATTTATGGTCAGAAACAAAATGACCGACTTCTCAACTCTGCTAAACAGTAGCAAAATTCATAATTGTTATGACAACAAATATAAATGTGACCTACTAGTTCAATACTTTAATAAAGACTGCTTTTCAAAGTATAAACATATATACAACCGATGTGACGTCAGTGTAATGGGTCTACGATGTGACGTCACTGACGTCACGGAAAACTAACGTTGACGTTCGCGCCATAAGATATTGATACATAAACAAAAAAAATGCAAAAATGAATTAAAAAACACTATTGTTTGAAATGATCAATAAAACAGTTTTTAGATGATTATTAGATATCGTTCAGTCATCTATAATAACACAAATGCTGATGAAATACAATACACACCACTTTGGATACCTTCGGGTAGAAATAATGTATTGGGGCACTTTTAGGGGAATTAGCGTGTTTAGTGATTCAACATGCCAAAATAGATTTATATAAATTATCCAAACCGTAAAACTTTGCAGTATAATAAATTTGTTATACAGTTCTTTCCCAGGGTACATGATGATTTATTCTCGGCTGGTAAAATTATGTATACCTCGCCTGACGGCTCGGGCAATATATTTTTTATAAATACTTGAACTGCTCTGATCTAATATTTCGACCACTAAGGGCCTTTTTCAAAGATTATCATGAAAAAGGCCCTTTAAAGTGGTCGAAATATTAGATCAGAGCAGTTCAAGTATTTATGTATTATATCAATTCCCTATTTTGGAATATTTTCTTCATTGCTGAATATATATTTCCTCAGCCGGGAATAAATCATCATGTACCCTGGGAAAGAACTGTATAACTAACAGTATGCAAGCCTTGAAATGTAATTTGTTACTGTTACTCACAAACTTTAGGCTCATCATTTCCTTTTTTGCAAACATGTGCTTGTCTTTTGTTGCCCTGATTTATAAACTCAATTGAGCACAGAAACATTAAAGTAAAGACTCTAAGTATTAGGGATGGAGAATCGGACCAAAATCATAATCGATTATCGAATTGAATTAAACATTTATTATCGATTAAAAATCTATAATTAATCGAAAATACTTTCAGAGATTCTGTGCATGTAAAGCTTGATGTAACAAGCTAATACCTAACTGTAAGCTTTTGTGTCAACCAAACAGTATGCTGTGACCATTCATTAGAATCATCTCGAAGAGACGATTTTAATGAATGGTCACAGAATACAGCTTAGTAGAGGCTTATTATAAAGGTAAAATACTTCATACAGTTACGCCTACGAAAATTACTGATGCTGCTGTACAGATTACACAGTCAGTAATCGATTATGGCAAAATTACTATCAATAGTAAATCGAAAATACTTTTTCGATCAATCATTGATTATAACCGATTATCGGAACAACACTACTAAATATCAATCAATCTCAAATACACTAATTAGTAATTACCCGAGGTATTTGGACACCCACTCTCCTTATGGGTTTGCAAAGCTGAATAAGTCTGGCACCATTTTGTTTTGATACTTATAACCCTTACAGTGCAGGACAAGAGTCCCTAATATCCTTTGCAAACAGTGTAGACCCAGATGAGAATGGCTCCTAGAGGAGCACTCTCATCACAGTCTGCACTGTTTGTCATTTACACTTTTTCTTAAAATTTAGAAATATCCCTAAATAATCATGATAAGCTTGACATGTTAGGATTTTGGAATAGTCTATTTGAAAATTCAGCATTGTAAGGGTTAGGCTGTCAAATGTGTTTCTAGATATGTGTAGTGATTGTAAATTTTAAAAGGACCAAACTTACGATTTAAGTTATCTCGAAGTTTGAGTTAAATTATCCAAGTCTGAGATATCGATGTTCCACTGTATATCGAAAACTAGTACGGAGCCCTACTTATCACTGGGTATGGTCTAAACATTTGCATCCAATATATCACGTACAGCCTTATAACATTCTCTGCACAACAGGTTGATTCCAGACCAGGAGCCTGTACGTCTCACTACAGATAATATGACCAAAATCAGAAGTCCATAATTATAAGATGCGAAAATTAAAACATTTTCAAAAATAACTTCCTTATTTCTCCACCGAACCCTATGTTGTGACCACTTCGAGATGACTCTAAACAGTGGTCACAACATAGGGTTTGGTTGAGAAATGACTATTTTAGTACTTGTACTTGAGTGTGCATGTTTATACCTGTTGCTCTGAAAATTATAGTAATTTCAGTTGTTTTTAGTATGATCTTTATATAGTAAGAGTGGTTTCAGACCCCTATACAGTTTGCATCTGATCAGGATATTAGATTATAGGAAACTCAGCCTACTGATTCTAATTAACCCTTTCCCTCATAGGCTATTTTAGATCCAGTCTCTTTGAATAAATCTACCAACAAGAGTAGGCATAGGCACATACGGTACTTGATAAGCCCACTTGCAAACTGTCTCTGATTCAATATGGCTTTATAAGTGTTGACATTTTCTAATATGTGCTTCAGATCTTGATTTCCTTATTAAGGTGATATTATATAAAAATAATTGATGTGAATATCTTGTTAAGTAAAATAGTTACGGCCATCCTCATATTTGAAGTTTTTCGTAAACTGAAAGAGCCATAACTCTGTAACGACAAATTGAATGAACCTCAAAATCAACTCAGCTTCAGATTTTGTCGCTTAAAACATTTGTGTGAAGTTTTCATCAATATCCTTTTAATAGAAAACAACAGACATGCCAAAAGTTGACAGACGAACAAAGCAACAAATGCACAAAGTTCAAGGGCCATAAAATGACATAATGACATATCAAAAACCCTGCATTATATGTGAAAATCCATATTAGGGTAATATCATATAAAAAAATTGAAGTAAATATCATTTAAAATGAAAAAGATACAGCCATCCTCCTATTTGCATATATATGCATTGTTTTTTAAGTGCAAGGGCCATAACTCCACTTTTTTTTTTTGGGGGGGGGGGGGGGGGTGTCAGAAAACTATCTTTTAGTATATGTTTTAGATACTTATGACATGTGATTATGACAAAAATAATGTATTTGTGATGGAGTTGTTGTTGTGGTTGTTGAGACAAAGCATGGGAAGGGCTTCTGTGGTTTCAGCTACAGTGTATTTGTACCACATTGTTGACATCATTCCATTAAAATAGAAATGGACAATGCATATGAAATAAGTAAAATATGGCAGTAGGTTCACTGAAGATTCTCATCCCAAAATAATGAGGGTTTCATTTAATGAATTAATTTGTTGCTTCACATCATTACTGACGGACTATGTCATACACTGCAACAATTATTCTGAAACCACTTCATGTGAGACGTAATGGCCAGAATCAAATGCTGTAGGCCTTACTGTCATTGCTTTTCTGAAGTTCGATCAGTTCAGGGTACACATGTAATGCGACGTTGTTCTGCACCATGACATACCGGCCTACAGTTTTTAACTGGCCGGTTAGGGAATCTTCAGCTTTTGGGAGCGATTTTGATAGTTCATCTTGGGAACGCTTGATTTCAAGGCCCGTCGATGGCCATATCACATGAAATGCCTAGCGAGCGAGTTGCATTGATAATCAGTGCTACCTGTAGGCTGATGTGATGGAACAATAACACAGACGCTGCATTTCATTAGAATGACATTGCTGGACTCGACCCTCTCCTTTTTAATCAATCATGCAGTCTTTAAAAAGAGGATCTATCAACCACGCTTCTTGGAAGCGACAAGTGTATATCAGCTTTTTTAGGTGGAGACGCTATCATTAGTCAGTGTCCATTTCTATGCAATAGATAAGGAAATTGCCGGGTTCAAGCTGTGACGTTACGCGATACATGTTAATGATGTAAATTTTCAAAAAACAAACTGTACTCGTGCCATAAATCTATTTAACTTTCATTAATAATTATAATTTGATGATAGTGACACATAATATTCATTATTTCAACTGTTCAAAACCTCGAATACTGACCAGTGTATGTACCAGGATAGTTAAAATCAGCTTTAAGAATTGACGTTTTAGCATTGAGACCCAGGGACTCGATAACCTCAAGAATTCTGAGTCTCGACCCATTTTTTGGCATAAATAGATACGATTATGGCCTAAACGCGAACACTGTCTGCACTTAACATATTGACCAAAATGTATGGTGTTAAAGCATTACTAAAATACTTCTTAATCTGTTAGACTTAAAATAAAGAAATTACCTTTCTCTCCTGTCTTCTATCGTGAATTGATTTGTCTGCATGAAAGACTCCATTTTCCTTTTACAAGTATTAATTTTGTATTTTCTATCAGTCCATCTCTCCCACTCATTTTTCAAGTCATTCAATCCAATGTGTTGTGTATTCTTCTGATATTCTGCAAGCATGTCCTCTTTCTTCCTTCTCTCTAAAATGAGATGCTCTGGAGGTCTTTTGTTTGGTGGCCTTGCTTTCTGTAATATATAAATGATCCACATTAAAACACAATTAAAACCCTGGTAATCCTCAATAAATTCTGCAACCGCCCTGATAACTGCTTTTAACTTCTTAACACATTACCTCATAGCCTATCTTTAGATCCAATCTGTTTGAATAAACCCACCGAAAAGAAATTTAGAACTGTGATGTTTCGAAACCATTGTGATAAATAGAGCATTTGCTACTATGAAGCAAATTACATGCTCTATTTATCACAACGGTTTCAAAAATTGACTTTTACAGAGCAAACCTTTCGAGACACACGCATTGCGTGTGTGTCACACGCATTTCAAGTCTAAATCACGCTCACACGCTTAGTTCTGTATCACACACGCATTTTCAAAATTCTTGAAACAATATTTGAAATGTGACCACTAGCTGAACCCTTAAATTGTCTTCAAACACCCTTAAATCGACTCATAAATACCGCAATATACCGATTACGACCAATTATTTTGGTGAATCGAAATGACGTCAATTGCAAACGGTGATCACTTCCATGTAATTACTCAAACTCCTCACAGTAATCTCCCTTGTCACATCATGTGAACTTCAGTGAAGCGATTAGGGGAGATCACTGCGTTGGGGGTTGGTAATTACTAAGTAGCGATGGAGGAGAATTCTTAAAAGGCGCCTGTTAATTAAAAAGAATAAGAAAACTTCGCATAAATACGAATCATCCAAAGAACTGATAGATAAATTGAAAATGGTTACATGGGAAGTGTGGGAATACACTGCCACAACATCAGCGACTGTTTAAAGCAATTAAATGTATCCCCACGATGCCTGTTTACCCTGTGATGTTTATAGGGTCTCTGGAAATAACCCTTTACGAAATGAATATTCAGAATGCAGGACTTCAAATATTGTTTTAATTAACTGAAATTTTAGCTTAACACAGAAAACAAGGAATCTATCTAAGATATGATTATTTTCAATGAAAACAGAGTAGACCCTGATCAGACAGCTCAAACAGAAGCTGTCTGATCTGGGACTACCCTGTTTGCCAATGTGTCAAAAGTGTTTTATGCTTCTCATTTTATTACTTTCTTAATAATAAAAGACAGGAAAGTCAGTGCTGGATTATATAATTTCACCCTCTGGACCCCTGACAAGGCGTTGCCCTGGACCCACTGGGGGCCCTAGTGGCCCCCGGGCCCCCAGCTATTCTAGTCTCACTCTTAACATGTTCTGACCCTTGACAGCTATGACAGAGGCTTCAAAAGGTGTCAATATGAGTGAATGGATTAACACTTCCAGTAAATAAAATTGTGTATTAGACATTTATTAGAGAAAGCTGTTACATTACATTTACCTCTAAGAAAAGTCAACCAGAGACTTGATCAAGAAAATAATCATTGGTAACTTAGGAAATCCCGGTACAGGAATGTACATTCATCCCACTTTTTGACACCAAAATGCAGCAACATTTGCAAAATATAAACATTTCAATTTCATATTTAGAATTTTAACAATTTCATTTACTTCTCACTGTTTCACTACAAAAATCTAACAAATACGTAATTCTGGTCAAGTAGTTAGATCTTAATTTAAACAAAAACATATCATGTCAGACATATGACATATTATGTAAATTGTTATTACTGGGAAATATGTCACCATGCCTGTTTACAAATATTTTGAAATGGATATCATATATAGGGACTAAGTTGCACTTTACAGTATGTGTAAGAGCAATGTGTAAGAGATAAAGACATGTTCCTGTTACTGTATAAATAAAGAAATAAATATAAAATAAGAACCAGGATTTATTTGATTATTTTTTCTTCAATATCATGTCTTTATCCATTGCATGTATTTGGGGGGGGGGGGGGGGGGGGGGCTACTGCGGTTCCGAGTTGTTTCGGACCCAATCCGTTTCGGCCCATGGTCGTTTCGGCCTTGGTCGTTTCGGCCACATTTGGGACCGAAACGACCAAGGAATACGTGGAATATATCAGCAATAGACATCAAATTTTATTTAAACAAATTGTGTTCTCTGAGAAAATTGACCATTAACAAGAAGAAAATATTCCAAAATAGGGAATTAATATAATACATAAATACTTGAACTGCTCTGATCTAATATTTCGACCACTAAGGACCTTTTTGACATGATAATCTTTGAAAAGGGCCCTTAGTGGTCGAAATGTTAGATCAGAGCAGGTCAAGTATTTATGCATTAACACGAGACAAGAAATAAAGAAAGCAAAGAGATAGCCAGTCAGATTGGACAGGATGTCTAAAATCCTATGTAGTGCTATTGCACTTAGTTGTTCCTCAACAAATTCCATCAGGCATCTGTTTCCACCCTATATGAATCAAGTATAAACCCAATAAGAATAAAGTGTTTAATATTTCTGGGGAAAAAAAATGATGCAAATATTGATAATTGCTTAAATTTGTAATTACATTAATTAGTGTTTTTGTAAACTCTTATTGAAATATTTTATTGAATCCAAGAAATAGGCAGTGATGGTGTTAATTATCAAACAACAAGAATCAATTGCAATGTTGTTTGAATGATATAACAATAACAAACTAAGTGTTAATTAATGGTAGTACTTGTTTGCGCTATCCTCATAAATGAGATGTTTATAGCCGCGATAGTTTGTACTAATTATTTCATAGGTTATTTCTTTAATCATGTATCACCCAATAACAACATGTATGATCGGATTAATTTTAAATATGGATGCACATTCTAAATTTTTATAAAGTAGTATTTTCAAGGGAATTAGTGTCGATACATCTAACCTATCATCTGACCTATGTCCTTATTGGATTCAATTCTGCGTATTCCGTTCAATCATATCAAAAGTGCCATTTATACCTTTGAATGCAAATTTTATAATGTGGCCGAAACGACCCCGAAACGACCAGGGCCGAAACGGATTGGGTCCGAAACGACCCGACACCGGCTACTGCCCCAAAAACCCCGGTTTTACGAAGTCAATCACCTGATTCATAACAAAATGGTGGCGGTCATTATTGTTTATGCGGCATATGCACCTGCACAGTACATGTAGCGGTAAAGTGCAGTCTAGCCCATAAGATAAAAAGATAAGATAAGATTTATTTTGAGTAAATCAAATACAAAACACTTGCATACATTTGACTGAGTTTGAAGTTCACTGTTCTTCTTTCACTTTAATACCAAGCAATAATGAAATCATGGACATGCTGTGGGAGAGGGGTAGGGTATAAATAATCATTTTCAGACTGCTATATTTTGCATCTGATGCATGGGGGATTACTGTAAATTAACAAAGGGCCGGGTCAGTTCAGCTATGGTCATTCTGGATAATGAAAACCTTTGCAACCTAAAGGGCAGAAAGTATGCCGTTGGTGATGAACAACACTTTACAAATAATATAGGCCTACTTACGATTGCAACGGAGCTTGGAGTAGGACCAGTGAACTCCCTGGTCCTACGAGGTCGCTGCGACACCATCATCTTGGCTGTTTAAATCGTTCAATAAAAACAACGAAATGAAATGTATGTCAGTTCAGATGTTAAAAAAGGTTTGCAATGTTGTTGACAGTTCCAGCACTTCGTCGAATGGGATGTTTATTTACAAAACTATCTCCAAAATAATTTATATTATCAAGTTTCTTATTTGGCAAAGTTATTTATCGTATCAAAGGGAAGTGACGTGGGTATCCAGGAAGTGAAAATTGCAAGGGACGTAACTCTATAAGTTACCATAGGAAAATCAAAGCACTGCGAGCACGGTTGTTGGACGTTTCGTGCAACTGCTAGTTCGTCTAAATTAATTTATATATATTAGTGAATGAGAAGACGTTTCGTCTACAAAGCAAATATATACAAAGGAGATAAGCTTCAACACCTACCTTGTGGAACAGTTGGCTTATGCAAACTGAATTGTCATCCTTAGTGGTTATTAAATGAAAAAGTAGTAAATGGAAAAGTAGTAAAGTCAAGCAGGCAAAGCCACATACAAGACACAACCACCACCAAAACACCGATAGACAGCATGAGACACATACACACACACAACCACACACCTAAACGCACACTCAAACACGAGATGAACACAGTAAACACCAACAGACACACAAGAACCAGAGGCAAACATTCCACACATGAACAAATTAACAAGCACAAAGACGCAAGGCAAACAAAAGGAAGGGTGACAAAGAGAGTACCACCTTGGCACAGTCAGTAGCAAAAACACCACTGGGGGTTAAACCGGTTTACGGACATCATAATCTCACACTTCTCTCAAAAGTACAAAAATGAGTCATGCAGGAAACACCACATACAGAACAAACAGTCGCCCGAACAGCAACACAAGGAAACAGCAAATGTACATAACTATAAAAACAACAAGAGACGCACAAAGACAAAACAAACACACAATAGGGGGATGATAGAAGCACTGCCTTGGAACGGTCAGTGACAAAAGTCACTGGGGTGTTAAACCGGTTTATGGGCGCCCAACCTCACACTTAATCCATCCCCACCCTAAAAGACAAACAGTGTTAATAAACGTATCCCCTCTCCGACTAATCTACAACAACCGCGACGGCAAATACAGTGGTAAAGTGCATGTATAACGAAAACATTTAAGTGAACAAACTGTATCCACCTATCGCTAGTGTACTCAATGATTGAGCTGCAAACAGAGTAACTGTAGAAAAGTAATAAAGGGTACGACAGATATCCGACGTTCTCCTTCCATTTCTGGATTTAAGAGGTCGCCTTCATAGAGTACTAAACCTTTCTTGTCGGCGTACATGCAAAGAGGCCAGCGTGATTGCCAACTGAAAAAGGGTTGACAACCAAACATGCAGTATGTTGTAGTACTACAGGATCATATCCCTTTTTAATGATTTTTTTAACATATTTGATGAACAAAGTGTGAAAATGTGTGGCATTACATGCCAGAAATGATGTTTTTCCCGGGCAAATACTTTCTGGATTAAGTTAGTCAGTTTATCTTTAATTAAAATATACCGTAGAGTTGTGTACAAAGTAGAAAAATCGTACATGCTTACAGTGGATGCAAGATACCTTTTGTTCCTAATTGGAAAAGTAGTAAAGTCAAGCAGGCAAAGCCACATACAAGACGCAACCACAACCAAAACACCGATAGACAGCATGACACACACACACACACACACACTCAACCACACACGCACACGCACATTCATACACGAGATGAACACACAAAATCACAAGCACAAAGACGCAAGGCAAACAAGAGAAAGGATGACAAAGAGAGTACCACCTTGGCACGGTCAGTAGCAAAAACACCACTGGGGGTTTAAACCGGTTTACGGACGTTCGTACCTCACACTTCTCTCAAAGTCACCCTAGCTTTACAAATAGTGTAAATAAAGGTATCCCTTCCGGACTTACCCACAACATAGACGACCGTGAACACATGGCAACATGTAAAACATAGCATAATAACTGTGACAATCCGTCAAATATGTACTCAATGGCTTTGCTGAAGTCAGAGCACCTGTAGGTAAGCCGTTAAGGGCACGACAGGGAAAAAGTAATACATGAGTTTGGTAAGCTCATCCCGTATCTGAGTTTAAGAGTATACCATCATAGAGTACTACCCTACGCAAGCAAAGAGGGAAGCGTAGCTACCGACTGTAAAAGGGTCGATAACCAAACATGCAGTGCGTTGGAATATAATGGGATCATAACCTTTCTTCTTAAAAGTTTTAATGTGTTTTATAAACAAATCATGAAAATGGATATGACCCCGAATTTTCCTAAGTTTGTAGATAACATCCCCATAAAAGTCTGGTTGAGAAATGCCTTGTTGCAGTAACGTCCGTAGATTGCAATTATATTTACTAATGAGTCGTAAATTTCGATAATAAAATTTAGAAAACGTTTTCCAAAGTTTGTGATATCTGTAACCTTGCTTAAAGGTCAAGTAAACAGGCAGGACACATTTTCGTTAATATTTGACAAATGGGTACCTTGTACGACGTAGTTTCGAAAACACAAAAAATACAGTCATATCGCACATAGCAGCTGTCATATATCGCCAATAAGTACGCACTGGCTGATTTTGGTCGTTCGCTTATCTCCCTTGTGATGACGTCACTTGTGACATTCGCTATAAATGTCGAACTAGATATCGTATAGAAAAGAATCGCATGTAATGTACTTCTGCTTCGTTTTGAGTGCTAAAATGGTAATTTGTGCTGCCTATGGGTTTATCCCTGCCTATGAGTGTAGCTCCTAATCCGACAGAGACTAAGTAGAGATTATTTAAATTACCAAAAGCCGAGAAGTTCAAGAAAATGTGATGTGATTTACATTTTGTCTCGATGGCTGTTTTCCGTGAAATTAGAGATGAAGTGGATGACTTGGGTCTACAATTATTAAAAAGGATATGCTACATTCTGTTATAAATGTGACTTAGGTCTAGCACTGTAGGTTAATGGGCTTTTTCTTCGTGGAAAGTTATTCTATACAAACGTTTTGTTAACAGCGTAAACCCAAATCACGCAGGAACTGTCTGATCAGGATATGCTCTGATTGCTTAGTCCAAAGATTTATTTCTTTAGATTTGATCAGGGTTGTCTAGCGTCTCTGTAATCCCTGTAATGAATATTCATGAGATCATGAAATCTCGAACAGACTCAATAAAACCGAGTCTGCAATTGTCTCTTTTTGCATTTCTACTTTTGCTTTCGAGGGATCACCCATTTTCAGAATATATGTACTTCACAACAGCAGGTGTTAAGTGCTTGTGTGGCGGCCGTAAAAAGTCGCCCCGTACTTCATTCTCAGTGTTGTTATATTTTCTGGTCCTTCGGGATCATTAGTTTTCATGTTATTAGTTTTGAAAATTGAATACTGCTTAAGCCGGTGCTAGGGGGCGTGAGTAGTGTTGCACTTTTATTTACTACTCATGAACAGACTCAATAAAACCGAGTCTGCAATTTTCTCTTTTTGCATTTCTACTTTTGCTTTCGAGGGATCACCCATTTTCAGAATATATTTAATAAATATTCTTAAGAGAAAAAATGATTAATAAATGGAAAAGTAGTAAAGTCAAGCAGGCAAAGCCACATGCAAGACGCAACCACCACCAAACACCGATAGACAGCATGACACACACACACACACAACCACACACCCAAGCACACACACACACACACACACACACACACACACACACGAAATAAAACACGATTTAGCACTGTTGGCAGCAGACACCTAATTTGCTTTAAAATCAATTTCCCAATCATTCTCTTCTTATATAAACGGATTCACGCGCGTTGCAAATAGAGTAGATCCAGATCGGACAGTTCCTGTAAGAGCTGTCTGATCAGGTTCTGCTCTGTTTGTTTATGAAATTTTGTTTATCTAATCCTAATTGATCTGTCAGAGCCAATGATCTATTTGAAAAGTTAACATTGTGAAAAAAGCCTTTAGACCTTCTTCATGAATATTCGTGTAAGAAATAATGATTTCATGGAGAGTTAATGATATATGAGCACAGGCTATGGCAGTAATTGTACAATCAGACCTACCGGTATATTATTTCATAAGCAAATCGACAAGAACCTGATCAGGGAGCTACAACAGAATCTGTCTGATCTGGATCTACTCTGTTTTTAAATTTGTTTCAATACGTCTGATCTGGGTCTACTATGTTTGCATTGGCATAAACAGGAACGTGGAATGAAGGGTTTATATTCGTGAAGTGATTTACTCACATATATTTTTTCATCAGGGAAATAGTTTATCACAAATATGATCCTTTTGTAATTTTGGAACATGGACAATTTTGAACATAAATCCATAGGAAAAAAGTCATTCTGGATTACTGTAATTTACGGAATTGTTCATTGGATGCGTTTTATAGTTTTACTGATTATTACCTACATTATGCCCAAAACTAACTTAGAGGCACCATGACCGCAATGATTGATTCCTTTGACAAGTTACCACGGCTACATAAAGGAATGCAACAATACGTAATATACAGGAAGCGGGTTTTATGGCCTTGCAATAATCATTGTCCCCTGTTGGGTATTTGACAAAGGGCCACTATGATAACTGACATCTGGAGACTGACCCTGCATGGGGCATTTCGTGTGTAATATGGCTTAATATTACTCTAGTTGTTGTACTACTAAACTATCTAAACTTTTAACGTCGTGTCTTGCTACTATCAAAGAACATGTTAAACGTTACTGTGATAAAATATATGACAATTCTGGTATCAATGTTTTTTGGTCCATAAAAAATTCAAATGATATTTTAACTAAACTTGAAAATGAACAGTATAACATTTCTTGATTGAGCTCTTACGATTTCTCTACACTCTATACTACTCTACCTCACCATCTTATAAAGGATAATCTGATTAAATTGGTAGAAAAAACCTTTGCCAGAGAAAATAAAATGTTCCTTGCTTGTAATGTTCAAAGTTCATTCTTTTCGAATTCTGAAGTTGAAAATTACACAATGTGGACTTGCCTTGATGTTTGTAGATCTTTAACATTTATTTTAGATAGCATATTTGTGCGCTATGGGGATACCATATATCGTCAAGTTGTTGGTATACTTATTGGAACAAATTGTGCCCCTCTTGTTGCAGATTTGTTTTTATATTGCTATGAGAAGGATTTCATGCTTAGTTTAAAACCTGATACACAATCTGACATTGTTAGTGCTTTAATAAAACGTCTAGGTATTTAGACGATATTTTGAATTTGGATAATCCTTATTTTGAAAATATGGTTTCTTCTATTTACCCAAAAGAACTTACTTTAAACAAACCGAACCCATCTGACATTCAGGCTTCCTTTTTAGATTTGAATCTTTCCATTACTAATGATAAAGTTTCGTCTAAAATATACGATAAAAGGGAAGATTTCGATTTTATCCTTTTCTAGATGGAGATGTTCCCCGGTCTACATCTTATGGGGTTTACATTTCTCAACTTATTCGCTTTTCCCGAGCTTGGTCTTTGCTAGTAGATTTTAATAGTCGTAATTTAATTATAACTCATAAACTTCTTAAGCAAGGCTACAGATATCATAACATTCGGAAAGCTATTTCAAAATTCTATTATCGAATTTTACCCCTCATTAGTAAATATAACTGCAAATTACGGACGTTACTGCAACAAGGTACATGTATTTCCCATCCAGATTTCTATGGTGATGTTATCTACAAACTTAGGAAAATTCATGGTCATACTCATTTTCACGATTTGTTTATTAAACGCATTAAAACTTTTAGGAAGAAAGGTTATGACCCTATTATATTGCAACACACTGCATGCTTGGTTATCGACCCCTTTACAGTCGGTCGCTACGCTTTCCTCTTTGCTTGCACGATGACAGGCCGAGGGTAGTACTCTATGATGGTATACTCTTAAACCCAGAAATGGGATGAGCTTACCAGACTTATGTATTACCTTTTCTCTGTCGTGCCCATAACGGCTTACATGCAGGTGCTCTGACTTCAGCAAAGTCATTGAGTACATATTTGACGTATTGTCACAGTTATTATGCTTTGTTTTACATGTTGTCCTGTGTTCACCGTCGTCTATGTTGTGGGTAAGTCCAGCGGGGATACCTTTATTTACACTATTTGTAAAGCTAGGGTGCCTTTGAGAGAAGTCTGGGGTTAGGACGTCCGTAAACCGGTTTAAACCCCCAGTGGTGTTTTTGCTACTGACCGTGCCAATGCAGTACTCTCTTTGTCACCCTTCCTTTTGTTTGCCTTGCGTCTTTGTGCTTGTGATTTTGTTCATGTGTGGAACGTTTGTCTCTGGTTCGTGTGTGTCTTTTGGTGTTTTCTGTGTTCATCTCGTGTGTGAGAGTGCGTTTGGGTGTGCGGTTGTCTATCGGTGTTTTGGTGGTGGTTGCGTCTTGTATGTGGCTTTGCCTGCTTGACTGTTTGTTCTGTATGTGGTGTTTCCTGCATGACTCATTTTTGTACTTTTGCTACTTTTCCATTTACTCCTTTTTCATTAACACTCCAACTCAACATCTAATCGAAAAGTTATAAACTTCTCTCTCTTTTTTTTTTTTTTTTTTTGGGGGGGGGTGTTACAAGACAGCAAACGGACATTCAGTATTGTTTGTGTAACAGTCTAGCAGTGTCATAAGTTATCATCATATTTCACACCCTGATGTGCCCCTTTTGTCCAAATTTAATTAGTACGGTCTTGTTTTTGAATACAATTTTGAATTTTGAATTTTTGAATGCAATCACGAGGAGAAAGGGCCACACAGGAAATCCAATCAACCAGGGACCAGTGGTATCTACACGACATATACCAGGGACCTGTGGTATCTACATGACATATTTCACAACTGAAAAAAATATTTAGCTTCAATAAGATTTCGTTTTACTTTTGCAATTAAAGTTTGACTGTCCGATTTCAGCAAACAAAAACAAAACATACAAAAATGAACAATAATAATACATTTTGTATACTGATCAGAAGCTGTTATATAATAAATAGTCACCAGTAAGAATGATTGCATATTAATCGTCTGTTCTGATTTTAATAAAATAAACGTCTTATCTGGGTCAATACCTTTTTATTTAGTCACTGAAATTTGCAAGAGAAGTTCAATGTTTTGAAGGCTTTCTCTTTTTGTGTTGCGATTTTTGTTCTCGGGGGATCACCCCCTTTCAGAATTTTTAATTATGTCTCCCACCACGCAGTGGTGTGGGAGAATTTGATTTACTCCTTTCTGTCTGTCTGTCTCGGCGCAGAGTGTGGTCATGCTGCCTGAACTGTAAATGTTCAGGACAGCTGTCCAGACCCTGGAACACAAAATGCCATAAATATGGGAAAATAGTCAAACAGGGAGAGCCACATACGAAATGACACCGCACCAAACACCATCAAACAAGAAACGGTATAGCCACAAGACAAAACATAACAGGACGCATATCAAGATGAAAAACATTAAACAAGCATATCAATTAAACAACAAAGTTGACCATAGGCTGAAAGCAGGTGTACCGCCTTGGAACGGTCAGTAGCCAAAAACAGCTACTGGGGAGGGGGGGCTTAAACCTGGTTTACGGGTACCCAACCTCGCCCTTATCCAACTTTCACCAAAGTCAAAATGTAAATAAAATCCCCCTCCAGACAACTTCACAACATGAATAGTGTTTAACCTACTTTTTGGGCCAATCACAATGCTGGAAATTTTGAATTTCTCAAAGATTAATTTCATATAGTCAAGCATTAATTGCTGACTTAGCGACTAAGTCGGCTGTCCCCAGCGCATGCGCGAGTACATCCTGTGACATAGAGTGTTTAGCTCGTCCCACCATGTAACAACGCGAGCGTCAATTACACATGTAGGCCTATATATTCTGTGTAGATACCAACGGTTAGGAAATGGGGCAACTCAAACATTTTATTGGTAGATTTGCATGTACTGAGATTAGAAAACAAGAAAAAGCATTAAAACACAAAAAAGCAGACCCTTTTAGCGTGTCAGACAAGTGTATGCTAAATGCAGGACAAATGTAATTTAGAAAGCTCCCTTTGCGGCTTTCCGAACTACGTTTGTCTGTATTAAGCAACCACCTGTCTATAGAGATTCCACTGTGTTGCCGTTGAATGGATACTGTACAACGATTGACTGTTAAACAATTATCAATGGTCATTCCTGCTTTTTATCTCATTAGATGTAACTGGTCCCTCGCCCCGGCCCTGAAATTATAAAATATGATAATATTAACTGTCGGTTAATAACCTTTTCCACCATAGCTTGTTGTAGTACTGAAGACAGATGGTTGCTTAAAACAGACTGAAAGTAAAGCAGAATACTCAGCCACATGGAAAAGTAGTAACGTCAAGCAGGCAATGCCACACAGCCACAACCACTACCAAAACACCGATATATAGCATGACACACATACACAACCATACACCCAAACGCTCACTCACACACGAGATGAATACAGAAAACACCAACAAACACACAAGAACTAGAGGCAAACACTCCACACATGAACAAACTCACAGGCACAAAGACGCAAGGCAAACAAAAGGAAGGGTGACAAAGAGAGTACCGCCTTGACACAGTCAGTAGCAAAAACACCACTGGAGGTTTAAACCGGTTTACGGACGTCCTAACCTCACGCTTCTCTCAAAGTCACCCTAACTTTACAAATAGTGTAAATAAAGGTATCCCCGCCGGACTTACCCACAACATAGACGTCGGTGAACACATGACAACATATAAAACATAGCATAATAACTGTGACAATCCGTCAAATATGTACTCAATGACTTTGCTGAAGTCAGAGCACCTGCAGGGAAGCCGTTAAGAGCACGACAGGAAAAAAGTAATACATGAGTCTGGTAAGCTCATCCCGTGTCTGAGTTTAAGAGTACATGTATACCACCATAGAGTACATGTAGGATATAGGAAATATTTCTTATGATGCATATTCCAGCGTTTAACTGAATTTTATGTCAAAGCATTTTATTGCATTTGCTTTCTTTTAAGAGCACAGCGCTTGAAACATCGAGAATGACTCAATGAAATATCTTACCTAATTCGGGGTTGAACAACTTTTTGGTCTTCACATTTAACAGTTGTGTTAGACTGCTATCTTGAAATGCATCGTCCATAATTAAGAAGATGTCATGGTCCCAAAGAAGGTCGAACGTCGGCTACCTTTCTGACATCTTTCTCAACGACTGGCACATTTTTGCAACATATGGTTTATGCTGTTGCCCCTAGTAACGCACGCGACCAATTCCAGCTTTACATCCTGTCCAAAAACTAGGCTAAACACTATATCCGTAGCTATAATCATTTTACCTCTTACCTCTAACGCTCGCTGCGCTTCGGCATTTAAAATCATTCAATCCACACTTAATAGACACTAATACATAACGATGTCTGCCAAAATGAAATGATTTTAAAATATACGTTAGAGGTAAACAAGCGACGTCATAATTTAAAAGTACGGGAGAAATATATGAAACATTTCTACACCGATATTTTTTTTAAAACAAAAAACCACAAGAAGATATAAATACTAGTGGATACTACATTTTTGTAAATATGTACAACTGTTTTATTTGAAAAAGAATAAAATTGACATCGTAGACATGTACTCGATGACTATTCAGAGGTCAGACTAACTGGAGAAAAGTACAAAAATGAGTCATGCAGGAAACACCACATACAGAACAAACACTCGCCCGAACAGCAACACAAGGAAACAGCAAATGTACATAACTAGAAAAAACAACAAGAGACGCACAAAGACAAAACAAAAATACAATAGGAAGAAGATGGAAGTACCGCCTTGGTACGGTCAGTGACATTTGGGGTACGACAGAACTGGAAAAATACAAATATCTAATTTCCTCCCTCCGTAAACGGGTTTAAGAGGAAATCTTCATAGAGTATTAACACTATTTCTCAAAATAAGTGGTCAGTATCATAAAGTGTATGTCGCAGCCTCGTACCTAGCTTAAAACACATGTTCAATTCTTAAAATATGATTTGATATACACTAAAATATGGAAAAATAGTCAAACAGGGAGAGCCACACACGGAATGACACCGCATCAAACACCATCTAACGAGAAACGGTAAAGCCACAAGACAAAACATAACAGGACGCATATCAAGACGAAACACATTAAACATTAAGCATATTAAAAAACAAAATTGACCGTAGGTTGAAAGCAGGAGTGCCGCCTTGGAACGGCCAGCAGCCAAAAGCAATAAAAAAAGGGCTACTGGGGGACTTGAACCTGGTTTATGGGTACCCAACCTCGTCCTTATCCCACTTTCACCAAAGTCAAAATGTAAATAAAATTCCCCCTCCAGACAACACCACAACATGCGTAACGATGTATGCCAAAATGAAAATGATTTGAAAATGAACGCTATTAGAAGTAAACAAGCGACGTCATCATGTAAATGACGTCATAATTTAAAAGTACGGGAAAACTATTTGAAACACTTCTACTGCGACATTTAAAAGATCAATCGCAAGAAAATACAATTACCAGTGGATATTAATCATACACAACTGTTTTGTTTGAAAAAGAATAAACTTGACATCGTAGGCATGTACTCGATGACTATTCAGGTCAGAGCAGCTGTGGAGTAGTCATTTGGGGTACGACAGAACTAGCAAAATACAAATATCTAATTTCCTCCCTCCGTAAACGGGTTTCAGAGGGAATCTTCATAGAGTATTAAGCCTTTTCCGTCGTCGCACAAGTAAAGAGGAAAGCATAATGACCAACTGTAAAGGGGTCGACCACCAAGCATGTAGTGTGCTGCAATATAGAGGGGTCATATCCCTTTTTAATGAATTGTTTTATACGTTTGACAAACAAAGTATCAAAATAAGTATGTCCAATAAGTTTGTAAATGACATCACCGTAAAACTCCGGATGTGAAATACCTAACTTTAGAAAAGTACGTAAATTACAATTGTATTTGCTGATGAGTAGAATATTACGGTGGAAAATTTTTGAAAATGTTTTACGAAAAGTACAAAAATGAGTCATGCAGGAAACACCACATACAGAACAAACACTCGCCCGAACAGCAACACAAGGAAACAGCAAATGTACATAGGTAGAAAAAACAACAAGAGACGCACAAAGACAAAACAAACATACAATAGGAGGAAGATGGAAGTACCGCCTTGGAACGGTCAGTGACAAAAGTCACCGGGGGTTTAAACCGGTTTATGGGCGCCCAACCTCACCCTTATTCCATCCCCATCCTAAAAGACAAACAGTGTAAATAAACGTATCCCCTCTCCGACTAATCTACAACAACCGCGACAGCAAATACAGTGGTAAAGTGCATGTATAACAAAAAAACATTTAATTGAACATACTGTATCCACCTATCGCTAGTGTACTCAATGATTGAGCTGCAAACAGAGTAACTGTAGAAAAGTAATAAAGGGTACGACAAAAATGAAATAGTACAGATATCCGACGTTCTCCTTCCATTTCTGGATTTAAGAGGTCGCCTTCATAGAGTACTAAACCTTTCTTGTCGGCGTACATGCAAAGAGGCCAGCGTGATTGCCAACTGTAAAAGGGTTCACAACCAAACATGCAGTATGTTGTAGTAATACAGGATCATATCCCTTTTTAATGAATTGTTTTATATATTTGATGAACAAAGTGAGAAAATGGGTATGTCCAATAATTTTACGAAGTTTGTAAATCACATCACCATAAAATTCAGGATGTGAAATACCGTGTCGCAAAAGTACCTTGAGATTACATTTGTACTTGCCAATAAGCGAGAGATTTCGATAGTAAAATTTAGAGAAAGTTTTTCTTAGTTTATGGTATCTATATCCTTGTTTAAGCAGTTTCAGTTAAAATGAGAATTCGACTGTTAAAATCGTCAATAGATGAACAAGCTCTAGCAAAACGAATAAGTTGAGATATATAAACCCCGTAAGATGGAGCACGGGGAACATCCCCGTCAAGATGAGGAAAATTTACAATATTAAAATCAAAATCATCTCTTTTGTCATATATTTTAGAAGAAATCATTCCATTATTAATTTTAAGGTCTAGGTCAAGAAACGCTGCATAATTGTCGGACGGGTTAGCTTTATTCAATTTGAGTTCTTTAGGATAAATTGTAGGAATCAGAGCATCAAAGAAATGGTTATCTAAGTTAAAAATATCATCCAAATATCGACAAGTTTCATTGAAGGCTTTTATAACATCTTCTTGTGATTGAGGATTCAAACTCAACATGAAATCTCTCTCATAGCAGTACAAAAACAAATCTGCGACAAGTGGTGCACAATTCGTACCCATGGGAATACCAATTACCTGACGGTATATAGCATTCCCATAACGTACAAATATGTTATCCAAAAGAAAGGTTAGTGCTTCGCAAACTTCTGAGCAAGTCCAATTGGTGTAATATTTCATTTGCTCGTCAGTAAAGAAAGCTTTTTCAGCATTACATGCCAAGAATGATGTTTTTTCTCGGGCAAATACTTTCTGGATCAAGTTAGTAAGCTTATCCTTAATTAAAATATGAGGAAGAGTTGTGTACAGAGTAGAAAAATCGTACGTGCTTACAGTGGATGCAAGATACCTTTTGTTCTTAAGTTTGTTTAAGACTTCTGAAGAGTTCTTAATAGACCAGAAGAGATTTATTCCAGAATTTTCATAAGTCTTATCACAGTAAAATTTTACATGTTCCTTTACCTTCGTTAAACAAGAAGTCAAAAGTATAGACAATTTAGTAGTTGTACATGAACTAGAATTTGCAATGAAACGCGCTTTATATGGTTTTTTATGTAGTTTTGGTAACCAATACATAGTAGGAAGTTTATGTTGTGTAATTTTAATATCGGTTCCAAATTGTTCACACTTTTTGACATGGTCTGAAATGATGGTCTTTTCGTCAGTGGTAACTGAAATGTATGACTTGGTATTAATAATTTCCTGCTTCAAGACATCAATATAATGTAATCGTCAAATAATAATCACATTATTTGATGCCTTATCAGCAGGAACAAAAACGTATTTTGAATGGAAATCCTGTAAACCCTTTTTAAGATGTCTAAATGAAGTTCTAGGTTTAGGTGGAAGAAGGTGTTTATTAGAGCTGTAAAAGGAAATGCGTTTATCAATTATATCAAAAATTAGTTTTTTTCCAACAAGAAAGGGCATTAGACTCAACATGTTCTCTTCGACACCATTTAATACTAATTTTGTAAAGCCTCCGCAATCTGAACTCGACAAGAGTTAAAATCTATCAAGGATGGTATTCTATATTTGGGACCTTTATTCAAAAGAGATCGTAGACGTTTATCTTTAATTATTTCAAAATTACCAGTAATCACATGACCAGCCGGAGAATAGCAAAATTTTGAGGTGGCGCAATCTCAATTATCAGGAATATTATCATTAATATTAAAGGTCAAGTAAACAGGTAGGACACTTTTTCGTAAATATTTGACAAATGGGTACCTTGTACGACGAAGTTTCGAAAACACAAACAAAATAGTCATATCGCACATAGCAGCTGTCATAAATCACCGATAAGTAAGCACTCGCTGATTTTGGTCGTTCGCTTATCTCCCTTGTGATGACGTCACTTGTGACATTCGCTATAAATGTCGAACTAGATATCGTATAGAAAAGAATCGCACGTAATGTACTCCTGCTTCGTTTTGAGTGCTAAAATGGCAATTTGTGCTGCCTATGGGTGTATCCCTGCCTATGGGTGTAGCTCCTAATCCAACAGAGACTAAATAGGATTATTTAAATTACCAAAAGACGAGAAATTCAAGAAAATGTGATGTGATTTACATTTTGCCTCGACGGCTGTTTTCCGTGAAATTTATACTAGAGATGCAGCGGATGATTTGGGTCTACAATTATAAAAAAGGATATATGCTACATTCTGTTATAAATGTGTCTTAATTAGGTCTATCACTAGGTTGATGGGCTTTTTCTTCGTGGGAAATTATTCTATACAAACGTTTTGTTAACAGCGTAAACCCAAATCACGCAGGAAGTGTCTGATCAGGATATGCTCTGATTGCTTAGTCCGAAGACTTATGTCTTTAGATTCGACTATTTTTGTCTATTTTCTCTGTAATCCCTGTAATGAATATTCATGAGGTCATGAAATCTTTAATAAATAAAAATGATAAATAAACACAATTTAGCACTGTTTGCAGCAGACACCTAATTCCCTTTAAATCAATTGCCCAATCCTTCTCTTCTTATATAAACGGCTTTACGCGCGTTTGCAAATAGAGTAGATCCAGATCGGACAGTTCCTGTAAGAGCTGTCTGATCAGGTTCTGCTCTGTTTGCTTGCGAAATGTGGTTGATCTAATCCTAATTGATCTGTCAGAGCCAATGATCTATTTAAAAAGTTAACATTGTGAAAAAAGCCTTTAGATCTTCTTCATGAATATTCGTGTAAGAAATAATGATTTCATGAAGAGTTAATGATATATGAGACCTACCGGTATATTATTTCATAAGCAAATCGACAACAACCTGATCAGAAGCTGTCTGATCTTGATCTACTCTGTTTGTAAATTTGTTTCAATACGTTTGATCTGGGTCTACTATGTTTGCATTGGCATAAACAGGCACGTGGAATGAAGGGTTTATATTCGTGAAGTGATTTACTGATACATATTTTTTCATCAGGGAAATAGTTTATCATAAATATGATCCTTTTGCAATTTTTGAACATGGACAATTTTGACCATAAATCTATAGGAAAAAAGTCATTTTGGATTACTGTAATTTACGGAATTGTTCATTGGATACGTTTTATAATTATAGTTTTACTGATTATTACCTACATTTTGCCCAAAACTAACTTTGAGGCACCATGACCGCAATGATTGATTCGTTTGACAAGTTACCACAGCTACATAAAGGACT
The DNA here is from genome assembly GCA_963576725.1 of Azorinus chamasolen. Taxonomy (NCBI): domain Eukaryota; kingdom Metazoa; phylum Mollusca; class Bivalvia; order Cardiida; family Solecurtidae; genus Azorinus; species Azorinus chamasolen. The sequence continues at coordinate 13,860,332 of OY755239.1, forward strand.
GAAACAATACGTAATATACAGGAAGCGGATTTTATGGCCTTGCAATAATCATTGTCCCCTGATGAGCATTTGACAAAGTGCCACTATGATAACTGACATCTGGAGACTGACCCTGCATGGGGCATTTCGTGTGTAATATGGCTTAGTACAATATGGCCTAAGGCCATTTAACATTCATTCATATATGCATAGAGAAATTCTAATGGCTATGTTTACTGCTGTTTCCATATACATGTAATACAGACCATAATTAAATTGCACATACGAGTATACTGTAAAATTATGATAAAGAAAAATGTAGTAACAGTTTTAATGTGTTGGCTATATTTTTTTTAAGACATTTTTATTTGTGGTAGGTCCAGTCATTTAAAAATAATTCACAAGCTTTAGAAACATGAATATATTAAAAGGAATAGTCATTCTTCAAGACTGACAACCATTTATTATCAAGATCCACCTTTTTCTCATTTTCCCAACAAAATACATATTTTGGTAGTTCAACCTTCACTCGATTTTCCGAAAGTAATGCATCATTTTGTTATTGGAAATATTAAAGTAAAATAAATAAAAAAAATATTTTTTTATTTTTCTGTATTTTGGTGGAATTTCTTTTTTTCTAAAGTACGTACATTTATACATAGTACTATGTTACTGAACGAGAACGTCCCATTTCATCTGAACCCACTTTGCCTAAATATTAAATTCATCTAAAGTTGTCTGGTTCTGTATAAAAGTTGTTTGGACCCAACTCATGGGCGGGAAACAACTGGTCCCTCTGATCTGAATCTACACTATTTGCTAATGGTCTTGGTCCTAACCTCATCCTCTTTTTAAATTATAGTCTATGAATAGTGTAAATTCACTGACAGGTAAAGTAAGTTTTAACCATTCGCTTGCTATTCACGTCAATATACCAGCCTGTAAACAGTGAAAACCTGCAGGAGCTGTCTCATCAGGGTATGCACTATTTACAAGTTGATTTACAGCAGTGATTGCACAGCGAAATACGTGTACACAGTGAAGCTATATGTAATTATACAACAGGACATGGGTAAAAGGCAAGAGAAGGTTTAAGATTAACAAAATTAAAAAATATGTGTTTAATTTTAAGTATCATTGTATTTCATCCCTAAAATAAACATCACACCCCATAAATAGTTTCCTCTACTCGATAAAGTGTCACTTTCTAAGGCTAATCCATGGACGGAATGTCTGGAAAAGTGTGAAAATAATTTGGGTATTTATAGAAACTTTGGAGTCGGATTTGATCTAATTTTGTAAGCAAACAGAACAGACCCTAATTAGACGGTTCCTGTAGGCTCTAATCTGGATCTACTTTGTTTGCAGAGGCGTTAATTTAAAGGAAAAGGTTAAGTTTCTGTGTACATTCCTCCCTCTCAATAGGATCCCTGACTGGCGAGCATCACAAGTGACGTCACGCAAGGGAGATAATCATGTATCGATTGTCAAAATACACGATTCGCAGTACAATAAAAACTCGATTTAAATCAAAACTAGATAAAAACGGTAAGAATTTTCTAAAGCTTGGTGTTTAACTAACTGTATACTATCAGAATTTGACGAAAACCCAATCTGTTTACTTGACCTTTAAAGGTCAAGTAAACAGGTAGGACACTTTTTCGTAAATATTTGACAAATGGGTACCTTGTACGACGAAGTTTCGAAAACACAAACAAAATAGTCATATCGCACATAGCAGCTGTCATAAATCACCGATAAGTAAGCACTCGCTGATTTTGGTCGTTCGCTTATCTCCCTTGTGATGACGTCACTTGTGACATTCGCTATAAATGTCGAACTAGATATCGTATAGAAAAGAATCGCACGTAATGTACTCCTGCTTCGTTTTGAGTGCTAAAATGGCAATTTGTGCTGCCTATGGGTGTATCCCTGCCTATGGGTGTAGCTCCTAATCCAACAGAGACTAAATAGGATTATTTAAATTACCAAAAGACGAGAAATTCAAGAAAATGTGATGTGATTTACATTTTGCCTCGACGGCTGTTTTCCGTGAAATTTATACTAGAGATGCAGCGGATGATTTGGGTCTACAATTATAAAAAAGGATATATGCTACATTCTGTTATAAATGTGTCTTAATTAGGTCTATCACTAGGTTGATGGGCTTTTTCTTCGTGGGAAATTATTCTATACAAACGTTTTGTTAACAGCGTAAACCCAAATCACGCAGGAAGTGTCTGATCAGGATATGCTCTGATTGCTTAGTCCGAAGACTTATGTCTTTAGATTCGACTATTTTTGTCTATTTTCTCTGTAATCCCTGTAATGAATATTCATGAGGTCATGAAATCTTTAATAAATAAAAATGATAAATAAACACAATTTAGCACTGTTTGCAGCAGACACCTAATTCCCTTTAAATCAATTGCCCAATCCTTCTCTTCTTATATAAACGGCTTTACGCGCGTTTGCAAATAGAGTAGATCCAGATCGGACAGTTCCTGTAAGAGCTGTCTGATCAGGTTCTGCTCTGTTTGCTTGCGAAATGTGGTTGATCTAATCCTAATTGATCTGTCAGAGCCAATGATCTATTTAAAAAGTTAACATTGTGAAAAAAGCCTTTAGATCTTCTTCATGAATATTCGTGTAAGAAATAATGATTTCATGAAGAGTTAATGATATATGAGACCTACCGGTATATTATTTCATAAGCAAATCGACAACAACCTGATCAGAAGCTGTCTGATCTTGATCTACTCTGTTTGTAAATTTGTTTCAATACGTTTGATCTGGGTCTACTATGTTTGCATTGGCATAAACAGGCACGTGGAATGAAGGGTTTATATTCGTGAAGTGATTTACTGATACATATTTTTTCATCAGGGAAATAGTTTATCATAAATATGATCCTTTTGCAATTTTTGAACATGGACAATTTTGACCATAAATCTATAGGAAAAAAGTCATTTTGGATTACTGTAATTTACGGAATTGTTCATTGGATACGTTTTATAATTATAGTTTTACTGATTATTACCTACATTTTGCCCAAAACTAACTTTGAGGCACCATGACCGCAATGATTGATTCGTTTGACAAGTTACCACAGCTACATAAAGGACTGAAACAATACGTAATATACAGGAAGCGGATTTTATGGCCTTGCAATAATCATTGTCCCCTGATGAGCATTTGACAAAGTGCCACTATGATAACTGACATCTGGAGACTGACCCTGCATGGGGCATTTCGTGTGTAATATGGCTTAGTACAATATGGCCTAAGGCCATTTAACATTCATTCATATATGCATAGAGAAATTCTAATGGCTATGTTTACTGCTGTTTCCATATACATGTAATACAGACCATAATTAAATTGCACATACGAGTATACTGTAAAATTATGATAAAGAAAAATGTAGTAACAGTTTTAATGTGTTGGCTATATTTTTTTTAAGACATTTTTATTTGTGGTAGGTCCAGTCATTTAAAAATAATTCACAAGCTTTAGAAACATGAATATATTAAAAGGAATAGTCATTCTTCAAGACTGACAACCATTTATTATCAAGATCCACCTTTTTCTCATTTTCCCAACAAAATACATATTTTGGTAGTTCAACCTTCACTCGATTTTCCGAAAGTAATGCATCATTTTGTTATTGGAAATATTAAAGTAAAATAAATAAAAAAAATATTTTTTTATTTTTCTGTATTTTGGTGGAATTTCTTTTTTTCTAAAGTACGTACATTTATACATAGTACTATGTTACTGAACGAGAACGTCCCATTTCATCTGAACCCACTTTGCCTAAATATTAAATTCATCTAAAGTTGTCTGGTTCTGTATAAAAGTTGTTTGGACCCAACTCATGGGCGGGAAACAACTGGTCCCTCTGATCTGAATCTACACTATTTGCTAATGGTCTTGGTCCTAACCTCATCCTCTTTTTAAATTATAGTCTATGAATAGTGTAAATTCACTGACAGGTAAAGTAAGTTTTAACCATTCGCTTGCTATTCACGTCAATATACCAGCCTGTAAACAGTGAAAACCTGCAGGAGCTGTCTCATCAGGGTATGCACTATTTACAAGTTGATTTACAGCAGTGATTGCACAGCGAAATACGTGTACACAGTGAAGCTATATGTAATTATACAACAGGACATGGGTAAAAGGCAAGAGAAGGTTTAAGATTAACAAAATTAAAAAATATGTGTTTAATTTTAAGTATCATTGTATTTCATCCCTAAAATAAACATCACACCCCATAAATAGTTTCCTCTACTCGATAAAGTGTCACTTTCTAAGGCTAATCCATGGACGGAATGTCTGGAAAAGTGTGAAAATAATTTGGGTATTTATAGAAACTTTGGAGTCGGATTTGATCTAATTTTGTAAGCAAACAGAACAGACCCTAATTAGACGGTTCCTGTAGGCTCTAATCTGGATCTACTTTGTTTGCAGAGGCGTTAATTTAAAGGAAAAGGTTAAGTTTCTGTGTACATTCCTCCCTCTCAATAGGATCCCTGACTGGCGAGCATCACAAGTGACGTCACGCAAGGGAGATAATCATGTATCGATTGTCAAAATACACGATTCGCAGTACAATAAAAACTCGATTTAAATCAAAACTAGATAAAAACGGTAAGAATTTTCTAAAGCTTGGTGTTTAACTAACTGTATACTATCAGAATTTGACGAAAACCCAATCTGTTTACTTGACCTTTAAGGTCGGCCACAATTTTATTATAGTTGAAAATTGTATTTCTGATGGGTTTGTTATATTTGTAGCAGATGATAGGTGGTTCTGTATTTTTAAAGTATTTAGGAATAGTGTCATATCTGTAGCCCTGTTTTAGTAGTTTTCAGTGATAATAAGGTTACGATTGTTAAAATCATCAACAGAGGAACAAGCTCTAGCAAAACGAATAAGCTGAGAAATGTATACACCGTAACATGTAGCTCGGGGAACATCCCCATCCAAATGAGGATAGTTAACTATTTTAAAATTAAAATCATCCCTTTTGTCATAAATTCCAGAAGAAATTGTTCCATTGTTTATAGATAAATTTAAATCTAAAAAGGCTGCAGATATGTCAGAACTATTTGCTTTATTAAGCTTGAGCTCCCTAGGGTAAATTGAGGTTATCATAGAATCAAAGTATGGGTTATCAATATTAAAAATGTCGTCTAAATAACGTGCTGTATTGTTAAAGGCATTGATGACATCCGCCTGTGAATCGCTGTTAAGGTTAAGCATAAAATCCCGTTCATAACAAAACAAAAACAAGTCTGCAATTAAAGGAGCACAATTGGTTCCCATTGGAATACCAATAACCTGGCGATAAACAGAATTACCAAAACGAACAAATATATTGTCTAACAGAAACGTAATAGCGTCACAAAGATCTAAACATGTCCATGAGGTATATTTATTTGTAACATCAGTGGTTTTAAGCATTGGTAAATGCTACTTTACAATTTTCAAGCAGAAAATGTGGCGATTTTGTTATATAAACTTGAACTGTATCACTTACTATAAGACAAAGCTTATAAAAATGAGATGTCGCTCAAGACACTAATACATTTATAAAATATTTATATTTACCAGAAGCAGCTCACATCTTCGCTATTTTATCATGAATCAATAATATCGATCCACCTAATGTACGTTGTTCGGTATATTTTTCGAACATATCTATTACCTGACAGCTTCCTTGCTGACTATTAACGATATAAACTACTGTTATCATCACTGTAATATTAGGTCATTTTTGACAATCGTTTATTCGAAAATTCTCTTAATAAATTGCTTACAAGAAATCTACGTTATAAAATCTATGTTAGTGTACAAGAATCGAACCATTGTTTTTTTTCCAGTTTCCGTGATGCCAAATATCGATAATGTATAGATATACATATATACAAACGTTGTGCCCCTTTCGATATTTTTCGCCATTTTCTCCTTGAATACTAGCAGACGACGAACAATGTAAACAGTAAGATAAGAGGTAAAATGATTATAGCTTTAGTACATAAATGTATTCGTCATTTGATAACAAAATGCGTTTTTCATTTATATGCTCGATATACGCGTGAAAAGGGTATATATATAAAGCAGTATGACTGAAACACTCACGCTTTTTTTTACCTTGGTGTAGCTATATATGTAAATAATGCTGCATGCAAAGAGCTGAATATTTTTTATGCGAAATTGTCTGAAGCAAATATCACTGAGAAGTATTATATAATATATATCGATAAATGTTCGTGCCCTCAATATGCAATAGGCCACATTTTACAGTTAATAATAAAAGATAATGCTTTGAAAACGGTAAAACGTAGATTTCAAAAAAAGTTCATGTTCTATATCATTTTGCTGACACAGGATCTTTAAATACAAATATTGCATTTTTCTTTCATTTTGCATTGCAGCATGGTTCGAAACATCTGTCAAATGCAATTTATGATCTGATTTGCTTGTTTTATGTTTACCTTTTGATATATACACTTAACCATAACGTAGATTTCAGTATAATAACGTAAATTACATCTTAAATATCTTGATTTGTCTTCTTTCATATATTTTGTCATGGGTATGTTTTCTTCAATAAATTTGACATTTATCATTTATATTGTTTATTTCTCATTTAGAAATTGGAAACTCAGCTCAAATACAGAAAGAGTACAGGGAAAGAACAAGATGTGTTTGTGAAACACTATGCCCCCTCGATATGATATTCGCCCCTGAAGGATAACCTTGATCTTGATATGTCACCCCTCAAACTGTGTAACTTCATGGGGTACAAATGCATACCGAATATCAAGTCTGTATCTCTACTGGTTCAAAAGTTATGGCCAATGTTAAAGTTGGTGACCTTTGACCATGAAGGATGACCTTGACATGTTATCACTCAAACTGTGCGACTTCATGAGATACACATGCATACCAGTATCAAGGCTGTATATCCGATGTTTCAAATGTTATGGCCAATGTTAATGTTGGTGACCTTTGACCTTCAAAGATAACCTTGACCTTGACATGTCAAGCTGTGCAGCCAAATGAGAAACACGTGTATACCAACTATCAAGTCTGTATCTCTACTGGTTCAAAAGTTACGGCCAATGTTAAAGTCGGTGAACTTTGACCCTGAATGATGACCTTGACCTTGACATGTCACCCCAAACTATGCAGCTTCATAAGATACACATGTATACCAACTATCAAGTCTGTATCTCTACTGGTTCAAAAGTTATGGCCAATGTTAAAGTCGGTGACCTTTGACCCTAAAAGATTACCTTTACCTTGACATGTTGCCCCTCAAAATGTGCAGCTTCATGAGATACACATGCATACCAAATGTCAAGACTTTATCTCTATTGGTTAAAAAAAATATGGCCAATTTAAAGTCGGTGACCTTTGACCCTGAAGGATGACCTTGACATGTCACCCCTCAAACTGTGCAGCTTCATGAGATACACAAGCATGCCACATATCAAGTCTCTATCTGTACTGGTTCAAAAGTTATGGCCAATGTTAAAGTCGGTGATTTGACCCATATGTTTGACCTCTGACCTTTAAGGATGACCTTGACCTTGACATATCACCCCTCAAAATGTGCGGCTGTATGAGATATATATGTATGCCAAAAGTTATGACCAATGTTAAAGTTACATACAAACAAACAGACAATTTGATCTTTGACCCAAAGAATGACCTTGACCTTGACATGTCACCCCTCAGAACGTGCGACTTTATGAGATACATATGCATGCTAAATAATAAGTCACTAGCTGTACTGGCTCAAAAGTTATGACCAATGTTAAAGTTACAGACAAACAAACAGACAATTTGACCTTTGACCCTGAAGGATGACATTGACCTTGTAATTACACCCCCCAAAATGTGCAGCTTCATGAGATACACAAGCATGCTAAATATCAATTCTGAAGGGAGGTGATCCCCCGAAAGCAAAAATTGCAACACAAAAAGAGAAAATTGCAGACTCGGTTTTATTGAGTTCATGAGCAGTAATTGAAAGTTCAACACTGCTCACGACCCCTAGCACCGGCTTAAGCGGTATTCAATTTTCAGAATATGAAGTACTGAAATTCATGATCTCAAAGGATCAGAAGGTATAACAACACCGAGAATGAAGTACGGGGCGACGTTTTACGACCGCCACACAAGCACTTAACCTAGCTGTTGTGAAGATTATAAATCTCTACTGGTCCAAAAGTTATGGCCACTGTTAAAGTCGGTGATTTGACCCAAATATTTGACCTCTGATCTTGAAGGATGACCTTGACCTTGACATGTCAACCGCAAAATGTGCGGCTGTATGAGATACATATATAAAATTATGCCAAATATCAAGTCTCTATCTGTGCTGGCTCAAAAGTTATGACCAATGTTAAAGTTGCGTCAAAGTTACAGACAAAAACAGACAATTTGACCTTTGACCCTGAAGGATGACCTTGACCTTGACATGTCACCCCTCAAAATTTGCAGCTTCATGAGATACACAAGCATGCCAAATATCAAGTCTCTATCTCTACTGGTCCAAAAGTTATGGCCAATGTTAAAGTCGGTGATTTGACCCATATATTTGACCTCTGACCTCGAAGGATGACCTTGACCTTGACATGTCACCCTCAAAATGTGCGGCTTTATGAGATACATATGCATGCCAAATATCAAGTCTCTATCTGTACTGGCTCAAAAGTTATGACCAGTGTTAAAGTTGCTGACAAACAAACAGACAGACAGGACAAAAAACAATATGCGCCTCAGATCTGATCGGGGGGGGGGGGGCATAAAAAAGGCAAAGGAGGGGACAGCTTATTAGCAAAAAGAGCGTGAGCGTGCAAAGCGCTATTATGTCCCCATACCTTTAAGGACAAGAAAGGAGAAAAAAGAACGCCGAGAAAAGGTGAACTAATGGGTAAAACTACATAGACAAAGAAAGACATTATTAAAACAGAGTTGCAGTAAGACAAATGTAAGTCTGACTGAAATATCAAGCAGTGGAGTCATAGACAATAGTCATGAAATATATTCGCCTACAGTATCTTCTTCTACTGATCAACCAGAACGATTAATTGTAAAAATTGCTGCCTGTGACCCAAAGCAACGAACACGAAAGCGAATAAGAGTCGTCGTGAGATAGAGAAACTGAAGAAACAAAATGTGAACTGTTAACAAGAAAATTCAAAACAGCTTCCAAACGCTATGAAAGGTTACAGAAACAAGAGGGTCAGAGTGGCCCTGACATCGCTCACCAGACAATCAGATATGTTTCTATTGAAAACTGAAAACCCCTGGGACAGTGCCAATGTTGACCCCAGGGACACAATTTATATAACTTTTGTAGAGGACCTAAACATGATACTATGTGCCAAATATAAAATCTGAGAACCCTGTAGATTCAGAGGAGAAGATTTTCAAAGTGTTCACTGTATGTTTCTATAGAAAACTGACCACCCCTGGGGTGGGGCTTATTTTGACCCCAGATGCATAATTTATATAACTTTTGTAGAGGACCGGAAAATGGTGCTATGTGCTAAATATGAAAGCTGAGAACCCTGTAGATTCAGAGGAGAAGATTTTCAAAGTTTTCACCATATGTTTCTATAGACAAGAGGGCCATTGAAAGTGTTAATTTTTCACTGCTGAGCATGACCTGACTGAAATTAGCACACAGTTTGGATTCTGATCTGACACATATGTAACTTCATATGTGGTTTGTACAAGAGAGTTAATTGTAAGATTGATATGTATTAAAACAGTGGGGACAAGCTTAAACAAGCAGATAATAATTCTGAAGCAGACACCATTGGAGTACCGAAATAATGGGTAGAGATTACTGGACCGAGATCACTATTAGAACACTTGTATTAAGCTGAACTTCACACATATACACTGATATATATACCTTCTGATCCTTTGAAATCATGAATTTCAGTACTTCTTGTTCTGAAAATTGAATACCGCTTAAGCCGGTGCTAGGGGGGGGGGCATGAGCAGTGTTGCACTTCCAATTACTGTTCATGAACAGACTCAATAAAACCGATCTGCAATTTTCTCTTTTTGTGTTGCAATTTTTGCTTTCGGGGGATCACCTCCCTTCAGAATTTTATAATGCAGGGCATAGATATGAAAAAAGTTTTAAGAGCTTTCTGTATTTTATAGCTTCATGGGGAACCTTTGAACTGTAGTTTCTAATGTGAAGAAGTCTATACACACATGGCAGGGCCAATTTTAACCTCAGAACTATGATATTTACAAAACTCATAAAGGTATGCTAAGTAAATCTATATACCAAATATCTAAGCTCTGGGACATGTAGTTTTTGACAAGAGGGTTTTTTAAAGTTTTCCTATGCATAACTTTTGACCCAAAGGGCTGTTTATGCAATCAGCTACAAAACACTGGCCATCCCTGGGGTGGGACCAATTTTAACCCTAGGGGCATGATTTATGTAATTTGTAGAAGACCTGCAGTTGAAGTTGTGTGCCAAATATGAAAGCTGAGAACCTTGTAGTTCCAGAGGGGAAGAATTTCAAAATGTTCAATATACGTTTCTATTGAAAACTTCACAACCCCAGGGCGGGGTCAATTTGGACTTAAGGGGCATACTTTGTATAACTTTTGTAGAGGACCTATAGGCGATGTTATGTGCCAAAGATGAAAGCTGAGAACCCTGCAGATTCATAGGAGAAGATTTTTAAATGTTCAAATTCTTGACGCGGGACGACGCACGCCGACGGACATCAGGTGATCACAAAAGCTCACCCTGAGCACTTTGTGCTCTAGTGAGCTAAAAAACAAACATTTCCAACTCCACAGAAAGCTTGTAATACAGAATGTACTCAAGAAACACTACCATTGTCAGAAACCCTCCCGGAAAATGAGACAAATAAAGAGTAGCTTCGGAATTAAGAAGGAACTACTCCAAAGAAAGTACCAATTCAAGTGCTGAAGAAGCTTGTTTTAGCAAATGTTGTTGCCGATGAAATAAAAGATGCTTGGCAATGTAATGGACAGAAAGGTAAAAAGGTAATTAAAACGATAATATCAGGAAAACCAATACAGATGTACAGACTAAAGCAGAGGCTTGGATCAATCACTGGTATTAAGCGTACACATTTCAGAGGAACATCAATGTCAAAGAAGTGTGACAGCCTTCCTAAAGTTAAGAAACGGGTAAATGCTCGAAACAAATTAAGACAGGACGTAGTAGCATTTTTAGAGCGAGAAGACAATAGCAGAGTCATGCCCGGTAAAGCTGACAAAACCAAATCAGAAAGTGGAGGTAGACATACCCAGACAAGAGTTTTGAATGACAACATGTCAAATTTACTCATGAAATTTGTCTTTGAAAGTACCTCAAACATTTCCCTCGCAACGTTTTGCCGCATGCGACCAAACTACATTTGCCTCACAAAATATATAACACGGAATTTTAACACATAAGAAGAGTACAACAGCAGTACAAGGCAATGAGAGATTTGAAGCAGACATTGCCAGTTTGGCATGTCATTGTGCAAATGGATTTTTCAGAAAACTACTCATGTGTTTCAGCTGAAGAAATACAAAGTGCGTACTGGTATTCTAATTCCATTACACTACACCCAGTCGTTATTTACTTCAAAGGGGCTGATGATGGGGAGCTTAATAACAAGAGTTTCATATTTGTCTCAGACGACAGCAGTCATAATGTTGGAGCAGTATACATATTCATAAAAATTCGTTCCTGAAATGTTATCAGAATTAGAATCAGAATCAGCAGGTGCATTACTGGACAGACAGTCCAAGCTCCCAATATCGTAACAAGACAGTTTTCTACCTGACCTCTGCCCACCAGTTACTGTTTGGAATGCCTGCTACCTGGGACTACTTCGCGGCCGGGCATGGAAAAGGTCCATGCGACGGCCTCGGAGGTACTGAAAAACGTATGGCAGATCTATCCGTCAAGCAAGGTAAAACAACTATCCAGGATACAAGTGACTTTTTTGACGGGGGGCAAATGAATCAGAATTCCGTCAATTACATGTTTGTCAGCAAATCAGAATGTGATCAATCAAGAAAAGAGCTTTCTGAAATCAACAAAGACCTTGTGCCTGTGCATGGGACATTACATGTACACTCAATGGTTCCTGTTTGCAAAGGAACGGTCACGACACATTTAACATCATGCTACTGTGATTAATGCTTGCATGGGGATGGACATGGTGGCACCACTACTGAAATTGTGAAAAGAGCAACTGATCCTAGCCTAGGTCAGGTAGGTTCTTTTGAAGAAGGGCAAAGTGAAATAACAGAGAGGGATTCTGAAACACAAAAGTCCCCAGACATGATAGATGATGTTTGTCACCAGATCACGGATGGCTTCAAACCAGATGTGTTGGTTTCAGCGAATATCGATGGGGACTGGTATATCGGCAAGATTAAAGAGACAGATCAAAATGACAGGGACTGTAAAGTGACCTTTATGCGTAAAGCAAATTGCAAAGACAATGAAGACATTTCATTCAAATGGCCGAATCCAGTGGTTTGCCCGAGCCTGTTCTTTGCTTGAAGATTTTAACAGTCGTAATTTAGTTATAACTGATAAACTAAGCAAGGTTACAGATATCACAAACTTCGGAAAACGTTTTCTAAATTTTATTATCGAAATTTACGACTAATTAGTAAATATAATTGCAATCTACGGACGTTACTGCAACAAGGCATGTCTCAACCAGATTTTTATGGGGATGTTATCTACAAACTTAGGAAAATTCGGGGTCATATACATTTTCATGATTTGTTTATAAAACGTATTAAAACATTTAAGAAGAAAGGTTATGACCCTATTATATTGCAACGCACTGCATGTTTGGTTATCGACCCTTTCACAGTCGGTAGCTACGCTTCCCTCTTTGCTTGCGCGATGACAGGCCGATGGTAGTACTCTATGATGGTATACTCTTAAACTCGAATACGGGATGAGCTTACCAGACTCATGTATTACCTTTTCCCTGTCGTGCCCTTAACGGCTTACCTACAGGTGCTCTGACTTCAGCAAAGTCATTGAATACATATTTGACGGATTGTCACAGTTATTATGCTATGTTTTACATGTTGTCCTGTGTTCACCATCGTCTATGTTATGGGTAAGGCCGGCGGGGATACCTTTATTTACACTATTTGTAAAGTTAGGGTGACTTTGAGAGAAGTGTGAGGTTAAGACGTCCGTAAACCGGTTTACATGAACAGACTCAATAAATTCTGAAAGGGGGTGATCCCCCGAGAGCAAAAATTGCAACACAAAAAGAGAAAATTCCAGACTCGGTTTTATTGAGTCTGTTCATGAACAGTAATTGAAAGTGCAACACTGCTCACGCCCCCCAGCGGTATTCAATTTTCAGAACAAGAAGTACTGAAATTCATGATCTCGAAGGATCAGAAGTCTGCAATTTTCTCTTTTTGTGTTGCATTTTTTGCTTTCGGGGGATCACCACCCTTCCGAATTTATAATCTTCACAACAGCAGGTGTTAAGTGCTTGTGTGGCGGCCGTAAAACGTCGCCCCGTACTTCATTCTCAGTGTTGTTATACCTTCTGATCCTTCGAGATCATGAATTTCAGTACTTCTTGTTCTGAAAATTGAATACCGCTTTAGCCGGTGCTAGGGGGCGTGAGCAGTGTTGCACGTTTAAAATTACTGCTCATGAACAGACTCAATAAACCCGAGTCTGCAATTTTCTCTTTTTGTGTTGCAATTTTTGCTTTCGGGGGATCACCGCCCTTCAGAATTTAAACCCCCAGTGGTGTTTTTGCTACTGACCGTGCCAAGGCGGTACTCTCTTTGTCACCTTTCCTTTTGTTTGTCTTGTGTCTTTGTGCTTGTGATTTTGATCATGTGTGGACTGTTTGTCTCTGGTTCTTGTGTGTCTGTTAGTGTTTTCTGTGTTCATCTCATGTGTGAGTTTGCGTTTGGTGTGTGGTTGTGTGTGTATGTGTGTCATGCTGTCTATCGGTGTTTTGGTGGTGGTTGCGTCTTGTATGTGGCTTTGCCTGCTTGACTTTACTACTTTTCCATTGGCATACAAAGCAAAAGTCTTCACAAAATTCAGAAAGGTATATGAAGGCGTGCTAGCTCTGTGTGAAATTGTGTATTAAAGCATAACATCAAACTTTCAAATACCTGTTGTGTTTTAATACTTTAAAAAAACACTTAGAAATTGATTTAGTCAGCTGATTTTGTTTGTGTTGCAAAATGAGTGTTACATTTTCGGCAAGGTGATGAACTTACAGTTTTAACTGTCTTCAGAGACCATTAGAAAGGGTCAAAATATGGATCTGCAATGCAGGTGATCGCTTAATGAAGGTCAAATATTTTGCTCTTCATTAAGCATTCACATGCCTTTTTAGTACATAAATGTATTCATCATTTAATAACAATGCCTGTATCCAATCAATACAAGGTCACTTAAGACAGGTTCTACTGTACTTATGAAACAATAGAAAATAGTAACTTGTCTTTATAGTTGGATGTTCATGTTTTGTTTTCAGTATTAAACGGTTATGTGTTCAGCAAGAAGTTTTGGTTTATAGTGTATCATGAATTTCAGTACTTCTTGTTCTGAAAATTGAATACCGCTTAAGCCGGTGCTAGGGGGCGTGGGCAGTGTTGCACTTTCAATTACTGTTCATGAACAGACACATAAAACCGAGTCTGCAATTTTCTCTTTTTGTGTTGCAATTTTTGCTCTCGGGGGATCACCTCCCTTCAAAATTTATTATATATCTGAAACCTACGTTATAGCTAAAAATTTAATTGTGTTTGATATTTCAAGTACAGCCAGGATATCACATTAACAAATATTGATTTTAAAAGTGTCTTGGTTTTTATACGCCCGTTTGAAAAAAAAGGTACGTATTATGGAATGGTGCTGTCTGTCCGTCCGTCTGTCTGCCTGTCTGTCTGTCCTTCTGTCCGTCTGTAACATCTCAAACTCAAGTTGAAACCTGGAATACTTGTTCACCATCACAGGCTTCACCTATAGGCAAGAGTTCATAACTCTGTCCAACATTTGACATAATTATGACCCTTTTTAACTTGGAATGTTTGGTTAAGGTTTTGGTTAAAGTCCATTTATTTACATAACCCTTTGAGATAAAGCTTTTAAACTTGAAACATGTGTTCACCATCAGAAGCTTCATCTGTAGGCAAGAGTAAATACAATGTAACTCTGTTAAAGTACGCCTATTTACAACCTTGAAATTTGGTCGCAAAATTGGACTTAGAATTTGAGTTTAGCAAATACGTTAACCCCAGTTTATGGAAAAGTAGTAAAAGTACAAAAATGAGTCATGCAGGAAACACCACATACAGAAGAAACAGTCGCCCGAACAGCAACACAAGGAAACAGCAAATGTACATAACTATAAAAACATCAAGAGACGCACAAAGACAAAACAAACATACAATAGGGGGAAGATGGAAGTACCGCCTTGGAACGCTCAGTGATAAAAGTCACTGGGGGTTAAAGTCAAGCAGGCAAAGCCACATACAAGACGCATCCAACACCAAAACACCGATGGATAGCATGACACACAAACACACACACACACGAGATGAAAACAGAAAACACCAACAGACACACAAGAACCAGAGGCAAACACTCCACATATGAACAAAATCACTAGCACAAAGACGTAAGGCAAACAAAAAGAAGGGTGACAAAGAGAGTACCGCCTTGGCACGGTCAGTAGCAAAAACACCACTGGGGGTTTAAACCGGTTTACGGACGTACTAACTTCACACTTCTCTCAAAGTCACCCTAGCTTTACAAATACATGTGTCGCAGACGACAAACTCAGTCGGTTTCAGTTCATATGTTTATTACTCTGCAATAATACTCAGCAGCACGTACACTGCGGAACAGGGACTCTGAAAATACATTAAACAAGTCCCGTACAAGTATGACATCATATATATTTATAATAGCAAGCCTACAAATAAAGGTTCTAATGAAACATGACCTTAAACTGCTTGCAAATAACAAGGCTAGTCCTTGTCATATTCCATTTGTCATACTGTCAATAAATACATCATTATAACAACCATTAAAAAGGGTATTTACAATGCAAGCCATACTTCCTATTATTACATATACTATCTCGTTATCTCATGCTGTGCACAGTTGTGCATGTAAGGTACGAATAGGGCGTAGACCCTTTTGTTACCTTACGTGTGCAACTGGATGTCTCAAACCATAGAAAACGTTACAATAACAACATTTACAATATTCCTTACCAAGTTGTGGACTCAAGTCCCACTCACTCTGCTCACTCCTCTGTGTGGTGCCAGTCAGTAGGTTAGCTGTAAGTGAACCAAAACTGTAAGAGTACATGCTTTATGTTAATTTCATAAATGACAGTCTTGCGAAGAATAGACGCGAAAGTGAAAGTAGAACCGGGCGAATAAAGCGAAGGACGAACACCGTAAACCATTTCTTAGAGCAGCGTGGAACAACGGCGAATACTAACCAAATACAGAAGCGAAGTGACAAACCAATGAGCTACAAATTCCAATTCAATGTTACAAACTACTTCAAGTGTTGACAGCTACGAGACAGACAACCAACAAGACACTCACTTACCGCTCTTCATGCAAACCATGAGATGTACAGGTCACATGACACACGAAGCGATGAAACAACCAATCAACGACTCTCGTTAAACATCGGGGAAACCGAAGAAACCTTACATATGCATAGACCAGGGCTAAACCGGTTCTTGTAGCTAAATTTAACCAAGGCTTGACAAATGCTTAACTAAAACTATTAAAAGAATGCATCAAACAAGGGAGGTAAAAACCGACGTCTGCTACATGCTCCGCCTCCCTGAAAAATGATGTCCCATCATTTATCCATTCTACCATTAACAGCACTTTACTAAGTAACTACAGCTACAGTATACTATATATACTATACAACGTACAGTTCACCTAAGTCTTTACCTATATAGATGCACTGAACAATATGAAGAAATACTTTTTAAGCATATCTGATTCACACAAAAATTAAACGCGGTAGCTTGGACGAAAATAATAAGATGAAATAAATACTGATGCTAAAAGTCATATTTATTAAACAATACATTCACAAAACAAAATATTTCCATTAAACAGAATATTTCACTCTTGCTCCTCCCGCAAAAATAAATTGTGTCCTCACAATTAATCATTACAAGGATATCTGTGGAAAATATCTGAAATAACCTACTGGAATAAAACAAACAATATGTAAACTAATTCATGATCGCTTCCCAAAGCCTGTCTGCAATGTCTACGCTCACTGTATTTAAAATACCTGAAGCCAAAAGCTTATCTAATGCCTCTGCCCTTGTATCTAAAGGTCTAGCCTGAAACTGAATTTCATTACAAACATAATCTTTCAAGTATGCTGGGGGATTACGTACTCTACCAGATCTGCGTGGTGGTGGTCTTGGAGGTGGTTTTGCTGCCTCGACATCATCTGTTACTCGATCAACTGCACCCGTTTCTTCCTGTCTATCCTCTACACCTTCAACATGGTCATCCTCTATAGAAGGAACACTACCCTGACTAACACTTTTATCAGGTATATCTTCACTGAGCACTTCCAGAACTTTTCCTTCATCAACTAGGACAGTAACATCCTCAGTATTTTCACTTGATGTCCGCGAGTCTAGACCGTGGGCGTCCCCACGCAAGTGTGTTGTAGTAACATACTCGCCATCTGACTCCGACTCATCATATGTGACGTCACCCATCTCCTCTGACTTATCAACTTCTGCGGTTGACTCTCTTTCCGTATGTATCACTCCTTTCCTTGGCTTAGGAACTGGTTTGGTAACTTTGTGCTCATCTTGATCAAACTTTGTTCTCAATAGCAACAAATGATTTCTGTGTAGTGTCTTGGTACTTCCATCAGGTGCTAATATCTTGAATACTGGTATGCCATCTATAGTTTGTTCTATTACTTTGTATTCTGTATCCTCATACTTGTCTTGAATTTTGTGTTTACCGTCGTGAGCTAAAATTTTAACAAGTACGGTGTCCCCAATTCCAATCTTACTGGCTTTGACTCTCTTGTCGTAGTGCGTCTTTTGCCTTTCTCTGGCTTTATCTGCATGTTTCTGAACTGTTTCTCTGGCAAACTCAAGTCTGTTCTTTAATTGGCTAATGTACTCATCCTCTGAAGTATCTGTATTCTCAAAACCAGAACATTTCTCGAAAAGATTATCTATAGGCAACTTCGCCTTTCTACCAAATATTAACTCAAAAGGAGAATATTTTGTAGACTCGTGTCTGGTAGCATTGTATGAGTAAACTAGCGGAGCCACATATCTTTTCCAATCCGATTTCTTGTCAGGGTCGAGAGTTCCTAGCATGTTAAGCAAAGTCCGGTTAAACCGTTCACAAGCTCCATTTCCACTAGGATGGTATGGTGTGGTCCTCGACTTGTCCATCTGAAACACTGTACAAAGTTCCTTAATGATTTGGCTCTCAAAATTTCGACCTTGGTCTGAATGTATCCTAGTTGGTATTCCATAGTGAAGTATAAAGTTTTCGTAAAAAGCTTCAGCTGTTGTTTTTGCGGTTTGGTTTTTTGTTGGTATTGCCATGGCGAATTTAGTGAAATGGTCTGTAATAACTAAAATGTTGCTGAATCCCTTGCTGGCTTCTAATGTCAAAAAGTCCATACAGACAAGTTCTAATGGATAAGTAGTAACAATGTTGACAAGTGGAGCTCTTGTGTTCAAGCCTGATTTCCTCCTTTGGCAGTTTTTACATTTCCTAATCCAATGGTCACAATCTGAAGACATGCCAGGCCAAAAGAAGCGTTCTCTTAACAGAGACGTTGTTCTATCTCTGCCAGGATGGCCAATGTTATTGTGAAGTCCAGAAAGTGCATCTCTTCTGTATATTTCTGGCAACACTAACTGAAAGATCTTCTCATCATTATCTATCAGTTCTCTATATAAAACTCCCCTTACTACTTTGAATCTGTGAAAGTTGTTTTTCATAGCATGATCTTGAGCTGTGTAAAATCCTTTTGGAAGTTTGTTTTCTGTAGCAGCTCTGAGCCATTTGCCAATTAAGAAGTCCTCTCTCTGCTTAACTCTTATCTCTCTCAGTTCTATCTGAGCAAGATGTTCACCTGCAGTGTCTGTGGCATCAATGATGTTGATTGAAGCTGATGGCAAAACCTCTATGTATGATTTCAGTTGTATAGAGCTACAAATTGCTTTGATTGTGCAGTCATCCAATCTAATCAGGTTGCCTCGTTCAGTATCTGTCACTTTCTCATGGTGATATCTTGAGAGCACATCAGCATCAGTATTTCTAAGACCAGCTCTATACAAAATTTCAAAGTCATATCCAGCCAAAGCTGATACCCATCGCTGACCTGTAGCGTCAAGTTTGGCAGATGTCAAAATATGTGTCAGTGGATTATTATCAGTGTATACCACAAAGTGGTTTCCTATCAGATAATCACTGAACTTGTCTGTTATTGCCCACTTCAAACACAAGAACTCTAATTTAAAAGCTGGATAATTCTTTTCTGAACGTGAAAGGCTCCGACTTGCATAAGCAATGACTTTCTTCTGTGATCCATCTTGCTGGTATAGTACAGCACCAAGTCCTGTTGTGCTAGCATCTACATGAAGTTCAAAAGGCCGGGTAAAATCTGGGTATGCTAAAATAGGAGGGCTGGTCAAAATGTCTTTTAGCTTGTCGAAAGTTTCTTGCTCCTTTTCTGTCCAAATCCATTCTTTCTTTGTAGCTTTGCTGTTTTTCTTACAAGATGTTGGAGGTAAAAGTTCATTCAGTGGTTTGGTGATTTTTGAAAAGCCTTGAATAAAGCGTCTATAGTATCCAGTGAACGCCAGAAATGATCTTAGCTCATCTGCGTTGGATGGTGTGGGCCAATTACGTACTTTCTCTATCTTTGCAGGGTCAGTTTCCACTCCAAATTCACTAACTATGTGGCCTAGAAATTTCACACGTTTCTGAAGAAAGAAGCACTTCTCTGCAGCAAGTTTAAGTTTGCATTCATGTAACCTTGTCAAAACAATATCCAATCTTTCTAAGTGTTGTTCAAAATTTTCAG
The DNA here is from genome assembly GCA_963576725.1 of Azorinus chamasolen. Lineage (NCBI taxonomy): Eukaryota > Metazoa > Mollusca > Bivalvia > Cardiida > Solecurtidae > Azorinus > Azorinus chamasolen. Next base: position 13,880,470 of record OY755239.1, read on the forward strand.
CAAAAATGATTAAGTCGTCCAAATAGATCACGCAAATTTTCATATTCAGATCTCCAAGGCATTCTTCCATAAGTCTTTGATACAAAGCTGGACTATTGGAGAGCCCGAAAGGCATTTTCACAAATTCATAGAATCCTAAAGGGCCGACTGTAAATGCTGTGCGTTCGCGATGTCCCTCTTCAACAGTGACCTGATGATAGCCGCTTTTCATGTCAATGACACTGAAAAATTTGGATCCATTCAAGCAGTCAAATACTTCTTCGATCCTCGGCAGTGCATATGCATCTTTCACTGTGCGTGCATTTAGCATCCTGTAATCTACGCACATGCGCAACTTCCCATTCTTCTTTCTGACGAGAACTATATTTGATGCCCATGGTGACTTTGACTTTTGAATGATGCCAGCAGCGAGAAGCTGTTCCAGATGCCGTCTAACCTCATCTACCATGGCTGGAGGTATTCTTCTATGCCTTTGTTTAAAGGGAACCTCATTGACCAGATCTATCCTGTGTTTCATCATTTGACAATCACCTATGTCTTGATCATTCTTTGAAAAGATGTGTTGATGTTTCCTCAATAAATGTTTAAGTTGCTCTGTTTGATTCTCATCTAATTCAGACTCAATATGAATGTCATTAAAAATTTTCATTTCATGGTCCTCTCTTTCTAGCTTTTGAAATACTGACTCATCTACTGTCACTGGTTGAACTTCACAGAGAATAGTCTTTGGTGATATACAGAAAGACTGTGTTGTAACATTTGAAATGTTCACTGTGATTTCATCATTTTTCCTGTATCTGTACTGAATTACAGTTGGTGTGATATCAGCAAATGATGGTAACGTAGACTCCTTGCTTTCCTGAACTAATGCAGTGGTGTCATGATAGTTGAGCTCCTTGTCTAAATAACCTTTAATATTAATGGACTGGTTTGGGCCAAGTACAATCTTTGAAGATTCCGCTGATCTGATAATGGCAATCCGGTCATTGTTTCTTTTGAGTTCACGTTTTCTAATTGATAAACATCTAAAGGCAAGCTTCCATGGTGTATGTAATTGAGCTTTCTGTAGATATGATTCTCCAAAGTTGTCTTTACATTCTGAAAGTAATTCATCCAAGACATTGGTTCCCAAAAGAATAGGTGTCCTGGAGCTGTAATGTGTTTCCGGAGTAATTAGGAATAAGCATTGGTGTCCACTAGAATTCTGAATTCCATCTGTCTGTAAGACTGCAGATATATAGCCTAAATAAGGTAATTTATTCCCATCTGCACATTCTACATTTAAAATATCTGTAAGTGGGTGTATATCTGTGTGTTTGAGGTGATGATCATAAAATGTTTTGCTAATGGATGATATGACACTACCACTGTCCACAAGGGCTGTAGCATCCACACCGTCTATCTTGACATCAGTCTCTGTTGAACTTCCAACTAATATGGGATCTGATTTGGTTCTGGTGCCTTGGTTTGATCCCTCAACGTCGGCACATGCTAGTTTGGGCAATTTCTCAAAAACAAGGGAGGTAAAAACCGACGTCTGCTACACATGTAGTGTAAATAAAGGTATCCCCGCCGGACTTACCCACAACATAGACGACGGTGAACACAGGACAACATGTAGAACATAGCATAATAACTGTGACAATGCGTCAAATATGTACTCAATGACTTTGCTGAAGTCAGAGCACTTGCATCGAAGCCGTTAAGGGCACGACAGGGAAAAAGTAACACATGAATCTGATAAGCTCATCCCGTATCTGAGTTTAAGAGTATATCATCATAGAGTACTACCCTCGGCCTGACATCGTGCAAGCAAAGAGGGAAGTGTGGCTACCGACTGTAAAAGGGTCGATAACCAAACATGCAGTGCGTTGCAATATAATAGGATCATAGCCTTTCTTCTTAAATGTTTTAATGCGTTTTATAAACAAATCATGAAAATGGATATGACCCCGAATTTTCCTAAGTTTGTAGATAACGTCCCCATATAAGTCTGGTTGAGAAATGCCTTGTCGCAGTAACGTCCGTAGATTGCAATTATATTTACTAATTAGTCGTAAATTTCGATAATAAAATTTAGAAAACGTTTTCCGAAGTTTGTGATATCTGTAACCTTGCTTAAGAAGTTTATCAGTTATAACTAAATTACGACTGTTAAAATCTTCAAGCAAAGAACGGGCTCGGGCAAACGAAAAAGTTGAGAAATATAAACGCCATAAGATGTAGAACGGGGCACATCTCCATCTAGAAAAGGATAATTAACAATTTTAAAATTAAAATCTTCTCTTTTATCGTGTATTTGTTATGATCCTATTATATTGCAACACACTGCATGTTTGGTTATCGACCCTTTTACAGTCGGTAGCTACGCTTCCCTCTTTGCTTGCGCGATGACAGGCCGAGGGTAGTACTCTATGATGGTATACTCTACACAGTTACTCTGTTTGCAGCTCAATCATTGAGTACACTAACGATAGGTGGATACAGTATGTTCAATTAAATGTTTTTTTGTTATACATGCACTTTACCACTGTATTTGCTGTCGCGGTTGTTGTAGATTAGTCGGAGAGGGGATACGTTTATTTACACTGTTTGTCTTTTAGGATGGGGATGGAATAAGGGTGAGGTTGGGCGCCCATAAACCGGTTTAAACCCCCGGTGACTTTTGTCACTGACCGTTCCAAGGCGGTACTTCCATCTTCCTCCTATTGTATGTTTGTTTTGTCTTTGTGCGTCTCTTGTTGTTTTTTCTACCCATGTATATTTGCTGTTTCCTTGTGTTGCTGTTCGGGCGAGTGTTTGTTCTGTATGTGGTATTTCCTGCATGACTCATTTTTGTACTTGGATACAGGAGGAGCTTACCAGACTCATGTATTATTTTTTCCCTGTCGTGCCCTTAACGGCTTACCTGCAGGTGCTCTGACTTCAGCAAGGTCATTGAGTACATATTTGACGGATTGTCACAGTTATTATGCTATGTTTTACATGTTGTCCTGTGTTCACCGTCGTCTATGTTGTGGGTAAGTCCAGCGGGGATACCTTTATTTACAATATTTGTAAAGCTAGGGTGACTTAGAGAGAAGTGTGAGGTTAGGACGTCCGTAAACCGGTTTAAACCCCCAGTGGTGTTTTTGCTGCTGACCGTGCCAAGGCGGTACTCTCTTTGTCACCCTTCCTTTTGTTTGCCTTGCGTCTTTGTGCTTGTGGTTTGTTCATGTTGTGGAACGTTTGTCCCTGGTTCTTGTGTGTCTTTTGGTGTTTTCTGTTTTCATTTCGTGTGTGTGTGTGTGTGCGTTTGGGTGTGTGGTTGTGTGTGTGTGTGTGTCATGCTGTCTATCGGTGTTTTGGTGGTGGTTGCGTCTTGCATGTGGCTTTGCCTGCTTGACTTTACTACTTTTCCATTTATCATTTGTAATAGACAGATTCAAATCTAAAAATGAAGCTATATGTTGAACAAGACCTCGACGGGCGTGTATTGTGCCCACTGATACTCTTGTTAAATAATCGAAAACAGATTAAAAATATGTTTTATAAATCTTGAAATCCACGTTATGAAAAATGAAATATACGTTATATATACAGTAAAACCCCGCTATTAAGACCACCCATGGGACCATACAAAAGTGGTCTTAATAGTGGGGTGGTCTTCATATTGAATTTTAGTGTTCATATGTACATGTATAGATAGTGAGAAGACCCCTCCCCCTCTTTCTCTCTCTCTCTGTCTGTCTCTCTCACTAAGAATTTTATATATGTTCTTGTATATGTAATAAAGGCATGTAAATAAAAACTAAATGCAAAAAAAACTGTGTTCATATCTGTGAAAAATCTTAACAACAAAGTTAGTAATATAAAACACACAAACATCTGAACCAATGTATCAGTTAAAAGCAAAGCTCTTAACCCTTTCCCTTATACAAACGCATTTACACGTGTCTGTGGGGCTACCTGATACAAACGCATTTTCACATGTATGGTTTACAACTGCTTCAATTGTTTCACAAAGGGACTGAAGCTAACAGTATTTCTTTCATTGAATTTCTTTAGTTTTCACATATTTTTCATAAGTTTATGACAGTATTAAACAGTATTTGGCCATTATTTTCACGTCAGTCATAAACGCTTATGAGTCGACGCGGTTTGTTATCTTGTCAAAATTGTATCAATATTTATTAAGGATGTCACCCATACGTGAAATAAAAGCTTACTAGGAAAATAGGTAGGAAATCAAAGGTAAACTACTAGTCTCAGCAACCACATACATGTATGTTTTATTCATATCATTACAAATGAATTGTACAAAATACATGTATGTAATACTCCATTCCATTCCTAACGTAGACTACATAGGCTCCAGCCATTGTTAAGAAAAACTGATGGCATATTTTAATCGACTATCACTGAGTTCTGTTGACCGGAAATAAAACCCTAATATGACAGATAAAAGACTAATTTCAATTTATTAGGACATTTGAAAATGACATAATTTGTAAAAAATAAATGTCCACTTATTTTGAGATAAGTCTTTTCCGTCGTCGCACAAGCAAAGGGGAAAGCATAATGACCAACTGCAAATTAAGGGGTCGATCACCAAGCATGTAGTGTGCTGCAATATAGAGGGGGCATATCCCTTTTTAATGAATTGTTTTATACGTTTGACAAACAAAGTATCAAAATATGTGAGTCAAATAATTATTCAAAGTTTGTAAATGACATCACCGTAAAACTCCGGATGTGAAATACCTAACTTTAGAAAAGTACGTAAATTACAATTGTATTTGCTGATGAGTAGAACATACGGTGGTAAAATTTTGAAAATGTTTTACGAAGTTTGTCATATCTGTAGCCCTGTTTTAGTATTTTTTCAGTGATAATAATTGGAAAAGTAGTAAAAGTACAAAAATGAGTCATGCAGGAAATACCACATACAGAACAAACACTCGCCCGAACAGCAACACAAGGAAACAGCAAATGTACATGGGTAGAAAAAACAACAAAGACAAAACAAACATTCAATAGGAGGAAGATGGAAGTACCGCCTTGGAACGCCTTGCAAAGCCACAAACAAGACTCAATCACCAACAAAACACCGATAGACAGCATGACACACATACACACACAACCACACTCACACACGAGATGAACACAGAAAACACCAACAGACACACAAGAACCAGAGACAAACACTCCTAACATGAACAAAATCACAAGCACAAAGACGCAAGGCAAACAATAGGAAGGGTGACAAAGAGAGTACCGCCTTGGCATGGTCAGTAGCAAATACACCACTGGGGGATTAACCGGTTTACGGACGTCCTAGCCTCACACTTCTCTCAAAGTCATCCTAGCTTTACAAATAATGTAAATAAAGGTATTCCCGCCGGACTTACCCTAAAAATACAAAAATGAGTCATGCAGGAAAAACCACATAGAGAACAAATAGTCGCCCGAGCAGTAACACAAGGAAACAGCAAATGTACATAACTATAAAAACATCAAAAGATGCACAAAGACAAAACAAACATACAATAGGGGGAAGATGGAGGTTATGATTGTTAAAATCATCAACAGAAAAACATCTCTAGCAAAACGAATTAGCTGAGAAATGTATACACCGAAACATGTAGCACGGGGAACATCCCTATCCAAATTAATATAGTTGATTAGTCATCCCTTTTGTCATAAATTCCAGAAGAAATTAAATTTTTCCATTGTTTATAGATAAATTTAAATCTAAAAAGGCTGCAGATATGTCAGAACTATTTGCTTTATTTAGCTTGAGCTCTCTATGGTAAATTGAGGTTAACATAGAATCAAAATATTTATTATGATTCTAAAACTACTGGTATTTAAAATCTAAAGCTCGTTTCATCACAGAGCTAGACTGGATAAAGAAATTACAAACACCTTTTCCTTTAGGCCTTAATGATAACATTTTCCAAAACGGCAATATTTCTAAAGATCCAAGTATCGATATTTTCTCTATATTTTCTATTCGAAAACGTAAAAGTAGATCACATGGCAGACGTAGAAATGGTAATATTAAGCGTAAATTACGTCGTAATATGTCTATTCATGATTTACATACTATTCTAAAACAAACTGGTAAACATTCTATGTTATCTTGTTTATCGTCTTTACCCTTTTCCTGTCTTAAGTCAATAGACGAAGAGGCTGATAAAATCTATATGCGTACAGATCCGTTAATTAATACTGCCTCACTTATACAAAGTTACACACAGCATGTTCTTCGTCCACGTATTGATAAAGAATCTGAACATAAAAGACATTTTCTGAAACTTCAGTTCCTAAATAAAGGTATCGATTTTATTGATATTCAAAGTATATTTCGTGATAAGAATGTAATCGAGGCTATTCCCAAATATTTCATCAACTCTGAATCACCTATCATCTGTTATAAATATAATAAACCTATTAGAAATGTTATTTTGAACTACAATAAAATTGTCTCTGACTTAAATATTGATGTTAATACCCCTATTTCTTGAGATTGTAGCATTTCTAGCTTTTGCTATAAACCAGTTGGTCATGTCATTACTGGTAATTTTGATATCATTAAGGATAAACGTCTCAGGACCCTCCTAACTAAAGGACCTAAATATAGATTACCTTCCCTTATTGATTTTGACGCTTGTCGAACTCATATTGCGGAAGCTATTCAAGAACTCTGCATCAAATGGTGTCGACGAGAACATGCTGATGTTAATGCCCTTTCGGATTGGAATAAATGTATTTTCGATATTATTGATACACGAATAACTTTTTACAAATCAAATAACCATCTTTTACCACCTCGACCTAGAGTTACATTTCGCTACTTGAAGAAAAACATTTCTAATTTTCATTCAGATTATGTTCTTGTTCCTGCTGACAAGGCATCAAACAATGTAATCATTATTTGAAGATTGTATTATGTTGATGTTTTAAAGAAGGAGCTAACTGATTCAAAAACTTATATAACCGTTCATACACCTGAAAAAGATATAGTCTCGGAACATGTAAAAATGTGCAATGATTTTAAGTCTGGTCCTAACATAAAACAACATAAACTTTCTACTTTGTACTGGATTCCGAAACTACATAAAAACCCTTATAAGTCGCGTTTTATTGCCAACTCTAGCTGTTGTACCACTACTAAATTATCTATACTTTTGACGTCCTGTCTTACTACGATCAAAGAACATGTTAAACGCTACTGTGATAAAATATATGAAAATTCTGGTATTAATGTTTTTTGGTCCATAAAAAAATCAAATGATGTTTTAACAAAACTTGAAAATGAACAGTATAACATTTCTTTACTGAGCTCTTATGATTTCTCTACACTCTATACTACTCTACCTCACCATCTTATAAAGGATAGACTTATTAAATTAATAGAAAAAACCTTTGCCAGAGAAAACAAAATGTTCATTGCTTGTAATGTTCAACGTTCATTCTTTTCGAATTCAGAAGTTGAACATTACACAATGTGGACTTGCCTTGATGTTTGTAGATCTCTTACCTTTCTTTTAGATAATATATTTGTGCGTTATGGAGATACCATATATCGTCAAGTTGTTGGTATACCCATGGGTACAAATTGTGCCCCTCTTGTTGCAGATTTGTTTTTGTATTGCTACGAGAGGGATTTTATGCTTAGCTTAAAACCTGATACACAGACCGATATTGTGAATGCTTTTAATAAAAAGGTATTTAGACGATATTTTGAATTTAGATAATCCTTATTTTGATACTATGGTTTCTTCAATCTACCCAAAAGAACTGTCTTTAAACAAAGCTAATCAATCTGACATTAATGCTTCATTTTTAGATTTGAATCTTTCAATTACAAATGATAAAGTTTCGTCCAAAGTATACGATAAAAGAGAAGATTTTAATTTTAAAATTGTTAATTATCCTTTTCTAGATGGGGATGTGCCACGTTCTACATCTTATGGTGTTTATATTTCTCAACTTATTAGGTTTGCCCGAGCCTGTTCTTTGCTTGAAGATTTTAACAGACGTAATTTAGTTATAACTGATAAACTTCTTAAGCAAGGTTACAGATATCACAAACTTCGGAAAACCTTTTCTAAATTTTATTATCGAAATTTACCTCTCATTAGTAAATATAATTGCAATCTACGGACGTTACTGCGACAAGGCATTTCTCAACCAGAATTTTATGGGGATGTTATCTACAAACTTAGGAAAATTCGGGGTCATATCCATTTTCATGATTTGTTTATCAAAACGCATTAAAAAATTTAAAAAGAAAGGTTATGATCCTATTATATTGCAACACACTGCATGTTTGGTTATCGATCCTTTTACAGTCGGTAGCTACGCTTCCCTCTTTGCTTGCGCGATGACAGGCCGAGGGTAGTACTCTATGATGGTATACTCTTAAACTTGGATACAGGAGGAGCTTACCAGACTCATGTATTATTTTTTCCCTGTCGTGCCCTTAACGGCTTACCTGCAGGTGCTCTGACTTCAGCAAAGCCATTGAGTACATATTTGACGGATTGTCACAGTTATTATGCTATGTTTTACATGTTGTCCTGTGTTCACCGTCGTCTATGTTGTGGGTAAGTCCAGCGGGGATACCTTTATTTACAATATTTGTAAAGCTAGGGTGACTTTGAGAGAAGTGTGAGGTTAGGACGTCCGTAAACCGGTTTAAACCCCCAGTGGTGTTTTTGCTGCTGACCGTGCCAAGGCGGTACTCTCTTTGTCACCCTTCCTTTTGTTTGCCTTGCGTCTTTGTGCTTGTGGTTTGTTCATGTTGTGGAACGTTTGTCCCTGTTTCTTGTGTGTCTTTTGGTGTTTTCTGTGTTCATTTCGTATGTGTGTGTGCGTGTGCGTTTGGGTGTGTGGTTGTGTGTGTGTGTGTGTGTCATGCTGTCTATCGGTGTTTTGGTGGTGGTTGCGTCTTGCATGTGGCTTTGCCTGCTTGACTTTGCTACTTTTCCAATTATCAATATTAAATATTTCGTCTAAATAACGTGCCGTATTGTTAAAAGCATTGATGACATCCGCCTGTGAATCCGCATGTTATGGCGCAGCCCAAACAGAAACCGTAAATTATGCGTTGCCGCAAAACGGGTTATGATTGAATTACGGTCGTTTCGTCAAAATGCCAGTTCGTCAAAAAGGCGATATATAGTTTTGACGAAAGACGTTTCGTCAAAAATGATATATTACCTGATATATATGAATAGTATTTCAATGAATCTGTTAAATGTATATGTTATTTTGGTGAATTAAGAAACCAGAAAAAATAACTGATCCCCGAATTATATAGGGCTGTGAGTAATTCTCGAACAACAAACAGATTTTTTGCGCATGCGGAACTATCGAGTTTGGAAATGATAGGACAGCACTTAAAATTTGTAATATACAAATTATGAAGATGAATCTTGATACTGATTTGTTGATTAAAATGTTTAAAAGTTTTATCAAGTAATATATGTAAAGCAAAAAACAAATACTAATTACTCTATAAGTGTGCAAAAATTACACGTGTTAGTCTAATTGCTTTTTTCACACCTACAAACCAATTAGCGACACGGGTTCGGCGGCACAAACTTTTATCAACACTTTATTGTGTAATTAATGTTAATCCCCCTTCCTTATCAATCAGCACCGCTAGTGAAACTGGTGCGTGATCACTTTAATGTGTTCTTTTCGGATTATGCAGAAAACTGACAAATGCCATCTTCTGCATGTATAATCACACTTCAAAAATGTATTAGCCTTCAGTTTCCTATGTAATTGTCCTCGGCAAAATTCGTCAAAAATGTCATAAGATAGCACGGAATGTCAAACAGTTCATGCAGATCTTATCTGGATCCAAACTATTTGCATCTGGATATAAACTATTTGAAACAGTAATCACGAATTCGCCAGTAGCGTGCATAAAGTATACGGTACTGTCGCATTCTTCATAAATTAATTAATTCTGAGCTAATTAATCACTAAAAGCATTCAATTCTGATCCAGATATCATATAGACCCAAACTATTTGAAACAGTAATCACGAATTGACCCGTAGCGTGCATAAAGTATACGGTACTGTCGCTTTCTTCACTATTAATTAATCACCACAAAGCATACAGTTCTGATCCAGATCTCATCTAGATCCAAACTAAGGTTAATAGATCTAATCATATAGGTCATTTCGCCAGTTTGACGAAACGGGTGCTGGAGAAATCGCCTAGTGACGAAATCGACTACAATTAGATATATAGTAAACCAATTGGAGAAATCGCCTAGAAAGCAATTATATAGTATTTGTACCTATGGTACAGGTAGTGATATATAATAATCTTTATTAGAGTCTCTTCATGGTTACAATCATACAAAGACCACCATACACATCTAAAGAAACCATGCCATTCATATTTGAATTATAAGAGACTATAACTACAAGTATATCACAATACTGTTCCATACATATTGCACTATATCTACATATAAGTTAAAGTTAAAGAGTATAAAGACTCTGTTAATCTAGCAAACACACACATGTACGCACATTTACGAACACGTATGTCTGTTTGATTAAAAACTACTTAAACTAGAAAAAAGATAAAAAACTGAATTGAGAAAAAAAGGCAAAACAAGCCATATTGTTGTTGTTGTTGTTGTTGTTGTAGTTTCCTCCGTTATGGTTCGGAGCACCCAAGGAATCCCCTTGGTATCTGGATCACTTGTAATCTATTATCAGTTGTATCCACTTTCCTTTAGAATTGTTAATATATTGTCTACTATTCATTCGGGGTCAGGCAGAAATTTTAAACCATCATATATATATGTACATCATATCTGGTATTAATCATATTTAAGAGAAGATAAAAAATAAAGGTATATGGTTATCCTGTATCAAGGGCCAGTTTTGCCAGTTGACGGCATCTACATAGGTGCAGTCTCATGATGTACTCTCTTGAGATTTTCTCAATAACTGTAACGTCTCTGTTATGGATTTGTACCTGTATAACATCAGAGTGAGTGCAATCCAGGATAAGTTGCGTGAACAGACTGGGTTCATAAAGCAGTTCATCAAGGTCAACATCTGTATATTGCATTAAAATCTTCTGCATCTTGGCTCTACATTTCTTTCTGATATCATCAGTACTTGTGCAAGAGGAGATAAAGTGTTCCCTTGTCTCAGGATCTTTTCCACAGAGTTTACAGGTGGGGTCTACCATATGTTGGTTGAACACAGCTCTATTTGCCTGCAGAGTATATGTGCCTGTAAGCAATTTCGCTTTCAATTCTGCTCTCTGTATATCTTGTCTGTTTGGGTTTACACTTGTATATATGGGATGTGCTGTCCCGACTTTCAAGGTATCTGGGTTCAAGTATTTTAGGCTAGATCTGTCCTTAATATCCTCTTGCCATTTCTTTTCAACATCATATTACAAAATGTCCTTAAAAAAACGACTATCACCCCAAATCAGATTTGAGATAAACTGATTCACAGAGAATTTATACCTGAAATAAAAGACAAGAACTTAAACATGACTGAACTATAAAGAATGTTTGTAACAAGAATATATTGTTCTGTTGTGTTGTTTTCCAGATCAAGATGACCAAGATTGGACGATCAGTGCAGCCCCTGATCACCTCCTGGAATTTGACAGCCGAATATTACAGGGGTTGATAATTATATACCGAATATCAGCAGAAAGTGCAAATGTCATAAGCACAGAACAACTTATAATATGAGTCTTCCTTCTTATTAGATTATCTGGATCCAATAAATGTTCGAAAAGCAATATTAGTTAGTACAAAATGTCAGTTACCAAAGTAACAAATGAAATTGTTTTATCAATAAAAAATATCTACGTAAAGTGTGTATTGTTAACCCTTTATTTCATATAGACATCTGTACACATGTATGTTGGAATACAGAATAGACACAGATCAGACATCTTTTGTAGGAGCCATCTAACCAGAGTCTACTCTGTTTGCTTACGTAAACAGAATAGACCCTGCTTATACTGCCAAATATTATTGCTATTTGAATATTTACTGAATCCAGATCCCCTGAAATGAAGTAAGACTCATATTATAAGTTTATAACTGCTTCGAACATTTTAATCATGAGGCAATTTTGGTATATAATTAACACCCGGGTCGAAGTCTATGTTGTGATCAGGGGCTACACTGATCGTTCAATACTGTTCATTACGAACTGGAAAACAATACCACACAACAATTTAATCTTGTCGGTGGTCTGTGGAATTATTCAATTCCTATAAAGTGATGTTCATACTTTCTGCATAACTGTTATAATTATCGCTCGTTATATATCTTCTGTCAAATTAATTCTATGTAGTGTTCAGGGGGCTTCACTGATCGTCTTGATGTGGAAAATAATACCACAGAACAATTTAATATTGTTACAAAGATTCTTTATTGTTCTGTCATGTTATCCGTCCTGTACCATAGGTGCGAAATACAAACACTATATAATTGCTTTCTAGGCGATTTCTCCAATTGGTTTACTATATATCTAATTGTAGGCGATTTCGTCACTAGGCGATTTCTCCGTAAACCGACGAAACGACCGTCACCCGTTATGATTTAGCCTATGCCATCGCGTTTTCTTTGATCCATTGAATTTATTTTAAAAAAAGAACCCCCAAAAATGTAACAAAAATGATTTATTCTCTACTGACGAGTTCTAAAAAATAAAGAAAAATCTAATATACTTTAAAAAAAATAACGTGGCATTTGTCGAGTTCACGACCAAACTTGACTTTGTAACGGAAGTTTGATCGGTCCAGTCTACAGAAATTTCACAATCTGGTCACGTGACATACACCGGTCCTTTTTTTCATGAGTCCGCCATAGAGGACAACTTTATTCTACAGGTTGTCCAAAAAAAGACTCAATCCAAGATGGTAAGTGTCATCTGGAATAAATTTGACTTAAATTACATTGATATTGATCTCTTACAACGCATTAGAAAGTTTAATGTGGAGAAGTAGTGACTTTACGTGCGTATTTTGGGTTAAAATAATGCAATGCTTATCGCCTGGATGACAGCTCCGTATTTGCGCATAATTATCAAAATGTAGAGAAATTAATATGCGTAGTTGTTTTATTTTAATGTTACAGTGAACATGTTGTAATATTATAATATGAAATAGGCACAGCCTATAAGCGAGCACAGCTGCCAAACGCATTCAACTAAATAAAATGAAAGCATATGTTGAATTTGATGATTTATACACCAGATTCTAAAAGTAACAGAACAATAAACGAATACAGTACACCTTGATAAAAGTTGAAAGCACAACAAGAAAACAAATCTTAACTTAAACCATCAATCTCTTACTTTTCGTTAAAGAGGAAGTCCCTACAATGATCGTATATTTTCAATAATATCATAAAACTTGGTATCTGTTATAATAATGCTCAATCATTATTATGAAGGTTCCTAATTTGAACTTATATCGAAAAATGTCCCTGTGATACAAATAAACCGATTTCATCAATACTGATAGTTTTTGTTCTACAACACAATATTATCGACCTTTTCCGTTAAATTCTTCCGCGTTTTGCCAATGATCACCCGATCCCTTCATTGTTTTCATAATAGCTTTCTCGGAAGTGGCCGGAGAAGAGCGAATAGGGCGAACAGTTACGAAACAAAAACCCAACCCGAATAAAACTGAAACATCGGGGAGTAAAACCGGGATCGCCGATATGAAACACTTGGATGTTTTGTCATTATAAACGGTAATTGGATGGGGCTTTTTGTGATATACTACTTTTCAGCATATATATACACAAATGACTTTTGTATATTTCAAGTGTTTATGAAACACGTCAAATGTAGGGACACCCCCTTTAATACATATCCAAGTCATAAAGTGGTTGATAGATCTACTTTTGGTCCAAGACTGTGACATCTTATTGGCTGATGTTTGTGTTTCAGACTTACATAAGTGACTGTCCGGCTGCAATTTATTTAATGTATGTTTAATTGTTTAGCGACGATCATGTCACCCACCATACTATGTTGATTTAAAAAAAAATGGCTTTAACTGAACCTTGGCAATAAGTCAACTTCACAAAGTACTGTAATATTAATGTGAAATAAAAGTGTATTGGTTAGCGATGTTCATGTCACCCACCATACTTCATTCAATTTCTTATAAACAAAATACTACAGTTAGTAATAAAATGTATATATATTAGCAATATATATATGTTAAATATTGTAATATAATGTGAAATAGTTGTGTATCATGGTTAGCGACGATCAAGTCATCCACCAATTTTTTACAAGTTGAATGTTGTAATATATCTGTGAAATAGAACTTTGTGTATTGGTTAGCGACGATCATGTCACCCCCAATTTTTACAAGTAAAATAAGAAACTCGTAATGCTGCACTTTGATGTTTAAATTATTGACATAGTCTAAATCACAAGACAGTAGATTAGTGATATTAACCCTTTCCTTCATTGCCAGAAGGGCATTACATGTATAATGTAATACTGCTTCAAGCAAGCTGAAATTAAGGTTTGGTAATGCTTAAAGCAAGATGACAAGAAACCAGAAAGCTCAAGGAGCTTTCTGCGTTACTTTCATCATGATTTAAGCTGCCATCAGATCTATTCACCATCATCAGTAAATATTAATTGTAAAAAATATAGTAAAGGTGTCATATGGTGTTAAATATGCAGAGGATTGGTTAAAATGGCAAGACAAGCTGTGTGTTAGTTGTGGTATATGTACACCAGGTGCATTAGGTGCATTGAGATAGAAACATGCAGAAAACAGAAGATATTGATAGAGCTGTTGTGTTAGTGACCTAAATGACAATTGATGCTAATGATGGTGATGATAGACTTTGAAGTTACTGGATAGGTCAATAGGATAAGGACAATACTGTGTGCATGCATTTATAAACATGTATTTATTAAAACATACAACATAATGTTTAGCTATTTCCTATTTAGCATGGAGGAAAGGGTTAAACATTTGAACTATGTGTTTCACATGCATACAGTATATCATAGGGGTAGTTAAAAGCTATTTTCGTTTGAAATCCCATGAATCAGAATCATTTTCATCATTAAAATTGTAATTAATAGCATCATCATCAACAGCAGCAACATCTTGCAGCGAAGAAGGACAACTTAGGTCATTCTGAACTGTCTTGCAAACAATGGAAAACCACATGTAGTTAGCCAGTGATCAGGATGAACTCCATCATCCATATATGAATATAACTTCATATATAAGTAGATTTTCTACATTTTTTTTAGAATTTGGGGCATGCCTCCCTCGTTTTTTTTTTGTGCTTCTTTTCTGGATGCCTCTATCCAATCTGATTGTTGGTAGATTGTGCTGAGTGTAACTTGTTTATGTGTGCTATTTTTGTATTTATATGTCTTATGTCTTCTTCTAAAGATTTTTGTTTAGTGTGTATTTCAGTGTCAGGGAATTGGCTTGAATGAAATTTGCTGTGCTTGTTTTTGAATTTTGTCTATTTCTGAAGTGATGCTGGTGGTATGCTCCCAACCTTTAAAGTTGTGATGTCGATCTGTGTTAAATGATGTTGCTAAGCCTTCAAGTTGTTCAATAATGTTAAATTAACTTTCTGTGTAGAGTGATTGTAATTAGAGAATATGTCTTCAAGGCTGTAGATCTATGTCTGGGATGTTAGATGTGGTTGTATGTGAGACAGACAGACAGAATGATTTTTGTAAACCAGTAGGCCTATTTAAAGAAGTCAGACAGACAGGCTGATTTATGTAAAACAGTATCCATTTAAAGAAGGACAGAAAGACTACGAAACTTACTAAATTAAACAGTACACTGACAGACAGACCTGCAGACAGACAGACTATTCGGATAGAGTATTCGGAAAGAACAAGTCAGATTTCACAAAAAATTCTACGTTGCCGTAGACCTAGTTCTTTATAAAACCTCAGTGATATACATTCGTTTGCATGTTTCACTCACATATTTATTCAAGCAATCGGCAATTGCTTAAGTAGGTCAAATTTACGAAAACCGCTTACACCGTCGAAAACACCCTACACCGGGATAAATATCTAGATGTAGATCTTATTCAAATAATGTGATGTTTTGTATTGAGAACTGATTCAAATGAGAAAAAAATCAATGTCTAAATTACTCGCATACAAAGTTATTGACAGTAGGAACCGGAAGAGTAACACAGCTGAGCCTTGTATGTAAACAAAATGCACTGCAGACGACCACATCATGTGACCACAACTACGTCACTTACAAGTTGTGGATAAAACGTCATCATACACTCGGCCTTTACCGCTAACTTGATGTCGGACGGAGATGTTTACCGAACGGAAAACATTAATTTTCTGGCAAAAAAAACAGCGATTAAAATAGTTAAATCTAATCTATACCGAAACGAAATGCAATTTTCAATGTAGTAAGTTTTAGAATATCGATTTTCTTCGTAGACAAACGTTGTTGCGATTTGTGTGGACTGTCGGGTATTCAATCGTAACTACTCGTCATATTCCGTCAGAGTTAGGAATATAGGAATCACTCGGAACACACCGATTATTTCCCTCCATGAATCACTCGGAACACACCGGTTATTTCCCTCCATGGTCAAAACCGGAAGTAAACATCAGCAGATCCGATTCAAGGTTAACAATGTACAGCCTACAAAACCAAAATTATATCCTACGCGTTACCATAGAGCTCACTTCGTTCGCAAGAATGGCCTTCGGCCATTCTTGCGAGCTGTGCTCGCTATTAGCATAATTGTGTATTTTGACCCTGATCGACGAACCTGTCATGCTGTATTTTGAGCACCATCTGGAAATAAAATCATGAGTGGTCTAATATATAGAAAGCGAGCACCAGTGATACTGCTGTTATTCATTTAAACATTGAATATTCATGTTACAAATGATGATGTCATGAATAATTATTAAGTTAATTTATTTTATGGTGTATTAACATGAAAATTTTACTGAAGCAGAAACTAGATTGTCGTTCATATTTATTTATATAAAACTGAGCAGACTGATTAGACAGCTCCATTAGAAGCCGTCTAGTTGGCAATATAGAATAGCTTAGCACCTCGCAACATAATCTGAATTCGTTTGACATGCCTCCATTGGTATTTAGTATACAAGTTCCGAGATATTGCGGTTATAGCTGTGAAGGCTATTCCAGGACATTGGAGACTAATTTGGGTCTACCCTGTTTACAAAGGTATATTTATGGAGTATCGTGGATTCCTATGGATTCTTGATACCCTGTTGATACGTGCATTATGTAATCATGTAGTTTTCTCAATACAGAGTTTATTTCCGTGACCTAGTTTTTGTCAATAGCCTCTTTGAAAAGGGCTCGTTAATATATGGACCTTTCTGTAGACCCTTTCATGGATCTTTATGGGGCCATCTATCAAAACATTAAATTGGATGCTATTTGTCCACCATTTTGGAAAACGCCATTACGTCGGCAATGGTCATATTTAGTTTTCTTCAATTGCTCTGTATAATCATAAATTTCAAAATAATCATTGTTAAAAAAATTTATCCGAATGAATTTAGTCGCGCAAAAAGTCCCACAACGTGAATTTTCTTGCCCGGAAATGCTGTTTTGATACTGACCAATTAGAAAACATGAATCAATAGGAAGTAGGTCAAAATTTCTTAGCAGCTGACTCGATCTATTTAGCAAGTAAAATTTACACATTTGATGATTTTCTTCTGAAACCCGAAACGCCAGGAATAGAGCATAAATTGGTTTAATGCTTTAAAAGTATGTATCAGTACTTTACATTGGTCATCTAAAACCAGAGAAACACTTGATAATAAGAGTTTGGCATCACACCTGGGTTTCTCTTCTCTCCCCTCTCTGGAGCATCTAGTTTGCCCATAGTGAACAGAAATTGACATGAAAAACAATTGAATGCATTTGTACAAGGGGTACACATGAACAATGTTTATCATGAAATCAACATAAACCTCATATAAATGCCTTTGCAAACAGTGTAGACCCATATTAGCCGGCTGCTGTAGGAGCCTTCAGATCAGGACTTGCTTGCTTGGAAGTACAGTGAAACCTGTGTAAGCCAGAATACTCTTGATACCAGACAATTTTTTCAGTCTTGTTTTTCCACATTATGAACTGAACATCCCTGTGAATACCGGGACGGACATCGCCAAATATTTTCTTTACTTGAACACAAATTCACTTATGTATACCGGATGCCATAACCAGCCGTCCTGAAGGTAATTTGCTGATAGGCCTCTCTTCAACTTCCACACCCAATGGTTGGCATTTACGGAAGATGGTTAAAACCGTGAAGTCAATGTAGAGTGTATGGTGGACCGAAGCACGGGGATAAAATTGCATAACACTGAACATGTTTATACACTCTACAATCTCGACACATTTATGCCATTGCATAAATGTGTCATCTCACGCCATTGTTTATAACAGTACAATTATCATTAGTCTTGACCAGATATTGAAAGAGGCACTGAATTGTAAACTGTGACTGAAAACACAATATTAACAGAGGCTCCAGATAAGAATCGTAAATTCAAACTTTTTCAAGAATAACATCTTTATTTCTCCACCAAACCCAGTGTGCTGACCACTCTTTAGAATCGTCTCAAAGAGATGATTCTAAAGAGTGGTCACAACATAGGGTTTGATTTTTTTATCAGTCACATGAATTGATCAATATCAAGGATGACACAAAAAAGAATATGATCTCTTATTTCCATTTGGGTCCTTGATAGTTATGGTCTGAATATTAGTGCAGTTAATTCTTTTTTTTTCATTGTAAAAAAGTCTCTTCTGAGAGTCCTTACTATTGATGCCTTAGAAACATTTTTAAAAGTTTCAGAGATTAACCTAATGTTCAGGATTTTTATTTTCAGTCGATTGAAACCATCGGCTGAAATGAGTTTTGCATCAGTTGTTTTTTCTAGAAACCTTGAAAATTCAGTCTTAAGAATATGTCTGTGCAATCTGCCATGTCCAGAAAATAACCGGTTGTTATGAATGAAAACCCTGAATGTTTCAAATATGCATTTTTCAAATAGTGAAGACCCTGATCAGATTGTTCTCAGGCTAAGTCAAATGGTATTAACACTGAATAAAGGCTTCTTCCCCTCAGTAAATGTTTTCTCCTAGGCTAGCATGCAAATTTTGCACTTCACAGATTCTATTTTTATGCTCCCCAGATTCCCTTTGGGGAGCATATAGACGTCCCTTTGTCCGTCTGTCAACATGAAACTTCATAGGTAGATCTCTCTCTCTCTTTTTAGCTCACCAGAGCACAAAGTGCTCAGGGTGAGCTTTTGTGATCGCCAGATGTCTGTCGTCCGTCGGCGTGCGTCCGTCGTCGGTCGTCAACAATTTGAACCTTTAAAAATCTTCTCCTCTGAATCTACAGGGTGCTCAGCTTTCATCTTTGGTACATAGCATCACCTATAGGTCCTCTACAAAAGTTATATAAATTATGCCCCTGGGGTCAAAATTGGCCCCGCCCCAGGGGTTGGAAGTTTTCAATAGAAACATATAGTAAAACTTTGAAAATCTTCTCCTCTGAAACCAGAAGGTTCTCAGCTTTCATATTTGGCACATAGCATCATGTTCAGGTCCTCTACAAAAGTTATATAAATTATGGCCCTGGGGTCAAAATTGGCCCCGCCCCAGGGGTGGGCAGTTTTCAATGGAAACAAATAGTGAAATCTTTGAAAATCTTCTTCTCTGAAACTGGAAGGCTCTCAGCTTTCATATTTGGCACAGAGCATCATGTTCAGGTCCTCTACAAAAGTTATATAAATTATGCCCCTGGGGTCAAAATTGGGCCCGCCCCAGGGGTGGGAAGTTTTCAATAGAAACAAATAGTGAAATCTTTGAAAATCTTCTCCTCTGAAACTGGAAGGCGCTCAGCTTTCATATTTGGCACAGAGCATCATGTTCAGGTCCTCTACAAAAGTTATATTAATTTTGGCCCTGGGGTCAAAATTGGCCCCGCCCCAGGGGTGGGTACTTTTCAGAATAGAAACAATAGTGAAATCTTTGAAAATCTTCTCCTCTGAAACTGAAAGGCTCTCATCTTTCATATTTGGCACAGAGAATCATGTTCAGGTCCTCTACAAAAGTTATATAAATTATGGCCCTGGGGTTAAAATTGGCCCAGCCCCAGGGTTGGGCAGTTTTCAATAGAAACAAATAGTGAAATCTTTGAAAATCTTCTCCTCTGAAACTGGAAGGCTCTCAGCTTTCATATTTGGCTCATAGCATCATGTTCAAGTCCTCTACAAAAGTTATATAAATTATGTCCCTGGGGTCAAAATTGGCCCGCCCTAGGGCCGGCTAGTTTTCTATAAAAACATATAGTGAAAACTTTGAAAATCTTCTCCTCTGATTGCCTGGTGAGCGCTTCAGGGCCATTCTGGCCCTCTTGTTTTTCTTTCTTTCTTTCTTTTGCGTAATTCACATGGTTCACACAGTCTTGAAAAGATCCTAAATTTGGACAGGTGTCTTGAAAAGTCCCTAAATTTCAAGATGGCTCCTAAAAAGGCTATATATTTGTTCACACTGGCCCTGAAACTTTCCTGGCCATAATTTTCATTTCATGTATTATGTCTCCCACCACAAAAATATTTGGTATGCATATTTAGGATTATTTACTATCACAAGGGTAGGTAACTTTATAATTAATGTTGCCATAGTTATGCTCCTTTTTCTAGCTCTAAGTCAAAAACATATCATCCAATCTTCACCAAACCTTATAAAATGTTTATTATAGGTGAACTTTACGGTTGACGAGATTCGGGACATTATGGACAAGAAGTACAACATCAGGAACATGTCCGTAATCGCCCACGTAGACCACGGAAAATCTACATTGACGGACTCGCTCGTCAGTAAGGCTGGTATCATTGCTGGGGCTAAAGCTGGTGAGACCAGATTTACGGATACACGAAAAGATGAACAGGAAAGATGTATCACCATCAAGTCCACGTAAGTAGAAAGGTTGATAATGGTCTTTAGCTCAGCTGAGTATGCTCAATTGAGCTTATTTGATAGCCCAGTGTCCGTCTGTCCATCAACTATTGCTTTGAACGACATCATTCAAATTTTACAGAATGACTTTTGTATCGTGCTGTATCAAAGTTGCTAAAAGAATCTAGATCCATGTAAACTTTAGTTGCCATGGCAGCCAAAAGAATAATCTTTTAAACATCTCTAAAACCGGTGGTCAGAATTGAAAGATATTTGATAGGAATAGCATTCTTGTGACCCTCTACCTAAATAGCTTAAATCAAGTTTGTATCTTAAAAAGGGGCACCAGGGGCGGGCATAATTTCCTTATTCATGTATAGCCATACAGAAAACTTTTAGAAATCATCTTTTCAGAAACCGGCAGTCCAAATAGAATGTTATTTTTGTAGGAATAGTAGCTTGGTGACCCGGGAGTTTTCCTAGCGTTTTTGGTGAATTTTTAGTGGGGAAAAGGCTGATTTGGGGAACTTTTGATTGACAAATAATTTTGGGAATTTGGTGTTTTCAGTATCTGTACTGTTTAAAATCAATTTATTGTTTATTTCACCATCTGGGTAGGGTCTGCTGTTTACTACGGGAAATTATTACAGATCTGACTACAGTGTCAACTAGTAGTCTAGTACCAAAATATTGTGTATAAAATGCCATTTAGCCATTATAAAGGAAAAGCAGTTTAGTCCCCCACGGCCACAAAAGGGGGATTAGAGGTTTGCACTCGATCCATCCTACCGTCTGGATATTTGTCCAGACAATATCTGATGGACCACTTGGGTTAGGGCTTCCAAATTTATTGTCCGAGTGCATCTCGAGAAAGGAGTATATCAATATTTCAAAATCAGAATTGACTTAACATACCATTTCTAACAATGCTTGATGGTATTGTTTGATTTTTATCCAGTGCCATTTCCCTGTTCTACGAGATAGACGAGAAGGAGTTGAAACATATTAAGCAGCCCCAGGGTGCAGACAAATTGAACACGTTCTTGATCAACTTGATTGACTCGCCCGGACACGTGGACTTCTCTTCAGAAGTGACTGCAGCCCTCCGTGTAACTGATGGTGCCCTTGTTGTTGTTGACAGTGTATCAGGTTAGTTTTTGAGTGACTGTCACTTCTAGGAGTATTGGTGAACAGCACTAACCTTTTAGAATGCTGACTATTCAAAAAATCAAACCAGTCATGCTTATGGTGAATATTTAGGGATTTTCTGAAGAAAAGTGTAACATGACGAACCGTGCAGACCTGGATCAAGGGCTTCTGTAGGAGCCCTCCTATCTTGGTCCACACTGTTTGCAAAGGACAATAATGACTCGTGTCTGGCACTGTAAGGCCTAAACCATGACTGTCTTGGTTACGGAGCATTAGATAAAGATGCATGTTCAAATATTTGAATCTTCGTTTCTCCACCAAACTCGGTTTGTTCTTGCCACTCTTTTAACACATTCCCTCATATTGACGACTCTGTAAAGTCACTTTGTGAAACATTGTGATAAATAGAGCATTTGCTCCTATAGCAGCAAATGCTCTATTTATCACAATGGTTTCAAACTACAAATTTCTAAAATGTTCCTTTTCTCTAGTTCATGCTCCTTTTCGGTAGATTTATTCAAGGAGGCTGTATCTAAAAAATAGCCTATGAGGTAATGGGTTAAATTGTCTCGCAGGTAGAGGACAGAGTTTGGATCTATTGTTGATAAGTAATCATTTAGTTTCAAAATGGCAATTTTATATACAAGTTCAAATTGTCCATCTTTACAATTTTAGTGAAAATATGAGTTTATTTAAGAATCGATCGTTCATTTTAAGCTCACCTGGCACAAAGTTCCAAGGTGAGCTATTGTGATCGCCCTGTGTCAGTCGTCAATTTTTTTTTCTTAAAATGACATCTCCTTAACTGCTAGTTGGCTTTTTACCAAACTTCAGTTGGGTCAACCTCTTCCAAAGTTGTTGGAAGAATTTTGATTCCATGCAGAACTCTGTTTGTAATGGCAACAAATGTCCCAAAAAAAAAAAAAAAAAAAAAAAAATCATCTTGTCAAAAACTGTAAGGCCTAGGGCTACCAAAATTTGGTATGTAGAATCATCTAGTGGTAGGGGTGAAACGGTACACTACCCCTACGGTTCGGTACACGGTACATGAGCCACGGTTCGGTACATTTTCGGTACACGATTTTTTATCTTGTAAATGTAAACATAATTTTGAAGCTTACCTGAAAAAACCTTTTGAATTAATTTGTTTTGACTAGAATCAGTAACTGCCACAGCAAACAAAGATGATGATTAATCTCTTAAAATTATAAACAGTCAAGTGTATTAAGGGAAAAACACTAAAATAATGTAATACTGAACACCATGTCATAGACTATTGATTTATAGTTCTTAAAATACAAATCTCCTTCTATGGAAAATATCACTATCTAATAATCTCTTCAACTGGAACTTTAAAATAACCAACAATGTGTTGGAAACAAGTAAACAAAGCATTGCAAACAGTGTAGATATGATTAGATTTTTTCTAATCTTGGACTGCACTGTTTGTCTATAAATATTATACAAGTTTAACAGTTTGACATGTAGGATGATAATTGAAATTGAGCCTCACTATAAGATTTCCAACCAAAGTGCATTGCAAACAGTGTAAGCCCTGAGCAGCTGTCACATTCAAATGCCACATTTTAATAAGACAGCTTATCTTAGTCCACACAGTTTTCAATGGACTATGATTGAAAATCTCAGAGCAGAGTTTAAGTCTATTATATAATAACACCCAGCACATTAAGGATTAATAACAATAACTCACTTGTCTATCGTCAGTAATTTCTACAACAGTCAGTTTGCATTCTACGTGCTTTATACGGCACGTCCGCGAAACAACTCTTACATGACATGTTGCCATTCTGCTCTCAGACTGGCCTTCCCGAAAGCCAAAAGACTTCCAAACTTTCGACCAGTAGCTTGTTGGTGCATCTTTCAATTTGGGAACAGTGTCAAACTGTTCCCAAATTGAAATATGCACTTTCGTTTCCCTCCGGAGAAGCCATGTATGTAAACTATGTGTAATGTACTTAACGCGTAATCTAATTGGATATTATTTATAGAATTAACCAATCAGAGAACGGCTTTTATATTATTACGGCAGATTCGTCCCTAGACATTACGAAATGTTCGGTACGTACCGTAAAGTGGAAATAAATACCGAAAACCGAACCGTAAGTGAAAAAACCGCGGTACATGTGTACCGTAAGATACCGTTTCACCCTTATCTAGTGGACCTCTTTATAGATTGCCCAACCCCGAGGGTCACAAGTTTTACATTGGATTATATAGTAAAAACATTAAAAATCATCTTGTCCAAAACTGAAAGGCTTAGAGCCAAGATATATGGTATGTAGCATCATAGAGTTTCATAATCGGACAAAATTCATAATCTATCATCTGAATTAATCGGACATGTTCTTTCGATCAATCATCGATTATATAATCGATTGAACACAAGTTTATCTTTCAGAAATGTTGTTTGTCCAAAACTATATCACCAACCAAAAAAGTATTATTAAATGCAAATTAACAGTTAATCTGTGATAAAAGTAAACGGTAAGCTTCCATTTCAACTGTAAGATATGTTATACATTAATTAGTTAATTTAGTTATGTTAAACTTATATGATGAACTTCTATTTAATCAACAACAATATAGTTTGCTTGTAATATTTCACATTTTTAGCTCACCAGAGCACAAAGTGCTCAGGGTGAGCTTTTGTGATTGCCTGATGTCCGTCGTCCGTCGGCGTGCGTCGTGCGGTGTGCGTCGTCAGTCGTCAACAATTTGAACCTTTAAAAATCTTCTCCTCTGAATCTACAGGGTTCTCATCTTTCATCTTTGGCATATAGCATTATCTGTTGGTCCTCTACAAAAGTTATATAAATTATACCCCTGGGGTCAAAATTGGCCCTGCCCCAGGGGTTTTCAGTTTTCAATAGAAACATATAGTGAAAACTTTGAACATCATCTCCTCTAAAACTAGAAGGTCCTCAGATTTCATATTTGGCACATAGCTTCAACTTCAGGGCTTCTACAAAAGTTATATAAATTATGCCCCTAGGGTAAAAATTGGTCTCACCCCATGGATTGCCAGTTTTTTTTAAGCTGACTACTTAAACAGCCCATAGGATCACTAGTTATGCATAGGAAAAACTTTAAAAGTATTCTTGTCAGAAACTACATGTCCCAGAGCTTAGATATTTGGTGTATAGATTTACTTAACATAACTTTATGGGTTTTATAAGTATCATAATTCTTGGGTTAAAATTGGCCCTGCCCTGTGTGTACAGTCTTCTTCACTTCAGAAACGACAGCCTAAAGGTTTCTCCTTAATATATCTGCCTGCAGAGCTCAGACCTTCTTATATAACCACCCTTAGCCTGATCAGTTGAGTAGAAATTGTGTTTAGACAAATAACACACTCTCATTTAAGATTGAGAAAATTGTGGATAGTTCTTAATATGCAGAACACTCTTAAAGCTTTTTTTTCATACCTATGCCCTTCATTAAGCTACCAGATATCAATATAGAGCATATCTGTTCTGAATTTCAGCTTAACTCTTTGCATGCTGGGTAATTTTGTCATCTGCTAAATGGTTGTCTGCAGCATATTCATAAGTTATCCGTACTACACAATTTCTTTCTAAGTTTTTCAGAATTCAGACTCATTGACAAACAGTTTGGATACCAGATCAGACCCCACATTATATTGGCCCTGATCTGGATCCAAACTGTTTGCATAGGTCATTAGTGGTGGGAGAATCCCACTACACACGTTCTTTTTAGTTTTTCAGAAGTTCAGTCTCATTTACAAACAATTTGGATATCAGATCAGGCCCCACATTATGTGGGCCCTGATCTGGATCCAAACTGTTTGCATAGGTCATTAGTGGTGGGATAATCTGCCTCTAGCATCCAAAGAATTAATACAAGTTCCAGTGGTCTATGCTCTATCCATTCTTTCACTACATTCTTTCAGCATCATGTTCTGGTCCTCTACAAAAGTTATATAAATTGTGTCCCCGGGGTCAAAATTGGCACCGCCCCTGGGGTGTTAAGTTTTCAATAGAAACATATGTGAAAACTTTGAAAATCTTCTCCTCTGATTGTCTGGTGAGCGATGTCAGGGCCATTCTGGCCCTCTTGTTAGCTTGTCTGTTTCGAAGAAAAGTTGAGCTATTGTGATCACTGTCGTATGTGTGCAAAAACTTTAATACTCGAAAAGTATATAGGTTAGTAGATCTCATTGAAGGGAAGAACCATAGCTCAAACTCTTGATTTCAAACATTTTGAGTTAAGGCCCTTTATCGTTTTCATTTTTTTTTGCCCCCGTTGACGATAGTCAGGGGGCATTATGTTTTGCACATGCCCGTCCGTGTGTCACGCTTTTAGGTGCAGTTGGTTGTCACAGTTTTTCAAGTGTTATAAGTCAGTAATTTCTACACTTATACACCTGAAACTTCACATACACATCAATTACCATTTGTGCTATCATTTGGCACCCCACCCATGCTGCCCTCAAGCCCAAGGTCGAGGTCAAATGACTTGGAAATTTTACGTGCAGTTGTCACATTTACGTGCAGTTTTTTGTCACAGTTTTTTCATTGTCTTCTATCTCCCTAACCACTGTAGCTATTGCCATGGAATTGAATATACACATTAAACACCATCCATACTTTCATTGCACACCCAACCCATGCTGCCTGCAAGCCCAAGGTCAAGGTCAAATGACTTGGAAATTTTATGCGCAGTTGGATGTCAGTTTTTTCATCGTCTTATATCTCCCTAACTATTGTAGCTATTAGCATTGAATTGCATATACATATTAAATACCATCCATACTTTCATTACGCACCCGACCCATGCTGCCAGAAAGGTCAAGGTCAAATGACTTTGGAATTTTAGTTGGTTGTCACAGTTTTTCATCGTCTTATATCTCACTAACCGCTATAGCTATTGGCATGGAATTGCATATACACATTCAACACCATCCATACTTTCATTACGCACCGGCCCATGCTGCCGTCAAGGTCAAGGTCAAATGACTTGGGAATTTTATGTGCAGCTAGGCAAGCACTCACATGGGTGCATCACTGTGTCTTAGAGACACAATTTTCTAGTTTTTTATTAGCTCACCAGAGCACAAAGTGCTCAGGGTGAGCTTTTGTGATTGCCTGATGTCCGTCGTCGTGCGGTGTGCGTCGTCCGTCATCCCGCGTCAACAATTTGAACCTTTAAAAATCTTCTCCTCTGAATCTACAGGGTTATTAGCTTTCATCTTTGGTACATAGCATCACCTATAGGTCCTCTACAAAAGTTATATAAATTATGCCCCTGGGGTCAAAATTGGCCCCGCCCAGGGAAGGGCAGTTTTCAATAGAAACATATAGTAAAACTTTGAAAATCTTCTCCTCTGAAACCAGAAGGTTCTCAGCTTTCATATTTAGCACATAGCATCATGTTCAGGTCCTCTACAAAAGTTATATAAATTATGGCCCTGGGTCAAAATTGGCCCCGCCCCAGGGGTGGACAGTTTTCAATAGAAACAAATAGTGAAATCTTTGAAAATCTTCTCCTCAGAAACTGGAAGGCTCTCAGCTTTCATATTTGGCAGAGAGTATCATGTTCAGGTCCTCTACAAAAGTTATATAAATTATGGCCCTGGGGTCAAAATTGGCCCTGCCCCAGGGGTGGGCAATTTTCAATAGAAACAAATAGTGAAATCTTTGAAAATCTTCTCCTCTGAAACTGGAAGGCTCTCAGCTTTCATATTTGGCAGAGGGTATCATGTTCAGGTCCTCTACAAAAGTTATATAAATCATGGCCCTGGGGGTCAAAATTGGCCCCGCCCCAGGGGTTGGCAGTTTCAATAGAAACAAATAGTGAAATCTTTGAAAATCTTCTCCTCTGAAACTTGAAGGTTCTCAGCTTTCATATTTGGCAGAGAGTATCATGTTCATGTCCTCTACAAAAGTTATATAAATTATGGCCCTGGGGTCAAAATTGGCCTGCCCCAGGGGTAGGCAGTTTTCAATAGAAACAAATAGTGAAATCTTTGAAAATCTTCTCCTCTGAAGCTGGAAGGCGCCCAGCTTTCATATTTGGCACAGAGCATCATGTTCATGTCCTCTACAAAAGTTATATAAATTATGGCCCTGGGGTCAAAATTGGCCCCGCCCCAGGGGTGGGCAGTTTTCAATAGAAACAAATAGTGAAATCTTTGAAAATCTTCTCCTCTGAAGCTGGAAGGCGCCCAGCTTTCATATTTGGCACAGAGCATCATGTTCATGTCCTCTACAAAAGTTATATAAATTATGGCCCTGGGGTCAAAATTGGCCCCGCCCCAGGGGTGGGCAGTTTTCAATAGAAACATATAGTAAACCTTTGAAAATCTTCTCCTTTGAAACCAGAAGGTTCTCAGCTTTCATATTTGGCACATAGCATCATGTTCAGATCCTCTACAAAATTTATATAAATTATGCCCCTGGGGTCAAAATTGGCCCCGCCCCAGGGGTGGGCAGTTTTCAAAAGAAACAAATAGTAAAATCTTTGAAAATCTCCTCTGAAACTGGAAGGCTCTCCGCTTTCATATTTGGCACAGAGCATTATGTTCAGGTCCTCTACAAATGGTATATAAATTATGGCCCTGGGGTCAAAATTGGCCCCGCCCCGGGGGTTGGCAGTTTTCAATAGAAACATATAGTGAAAACTTTGAAAATCTTCTCCTCTGATTGTCTGGTGAGCAATTCAGGGCCATTCTGGCCCTCTTGTTTAGCTTGACAAGTACAAAAACAAACGAGCGTTGGCGCCGCACATGGCTCGTTTCAATAATTCTGGTAAAAGTTGTGTTGACAATTGTTGTAATCTTGACAAACGGTTGATCTACAGAAACAAACGTGTCTGTTTTTCAAAGATCCAGAAAGGGCATTTCTAAAGGCAGCTGTTCAAATTTAAGATTATATCAATATCAGTGTAGTGATGCATCTTTTTTAGCTCACCAGAGCACTTTGTGCTCAGGGTGAGCTTTTGTGATCGCCCGTTGTCCGTCGTTCGTCGTTTGTCGTTCGTCGTCCGTCGTCAACAATTTGAACCTTTAAAAATCTTCTCTGAATCTACAGGGTTCTCATCTTTCATCTTTGGCACATAGTATCATCTTTAGGTCCTCTACAAAAGTTATATAAATTATGCCCCTGGGGTCAAAATTGGCCCCGCCCCAGGGGTGCCTTGTTTTCAGTAGAAACATATAGTAAAACTTTGAAAATCTTCTCCTCTTAAACCAGAAGGTTCTCAGCTTTCATATTTGGCACATAGCATCATGTTCAGATCCTCTACAAAAGTTATATAAATTATGGCCCTGGGGTCAAAATTGGCCCCACCCCAGGGTGGGCAGTTTTAAATAGAAACAAATAGTGAAATCTTTAAAAATCTTCTTCTCTGAAACTGCAAGTCTCTCAGCTTTCATATTTGGCACAGAGCATCATGTTCAGGTCCTCTACAAAAGTTATATAAATTATGGCCCTGGGGTCAAAATTGGCCTCGTCCCAGGGGTGCCTTGTTTTCAATAGAAACATATAGTAAAACTTTGAAAATCTTCTCCTCTGAAACCAGAAGGTTCTCAGCTTTCATATTTGGCACATAGCATCATGTTCAGGTCCTCTACAAAAGTTATATAAATTATGGCCCTGGGGTCAAAATTGGCACCGCCCCAGGGTTGGGCAGTTTTCAATAGAAACAAATAGTGAAATCTTTGAAAATCTTCTTCTCTGAAACTGGAAGTCTCTCAGCAGCTTTCATATTTGACACATAGCATCATGTTCAGGTCCTCTACAAAAGTTATATAAATTATGGCCCCGGGGTCAAAATTGGCCCCGCCCCAGGGGTGGGCAGTTTTAAATAGAAACAAATAGTGAAATCTTTGAAAATCTTCTCTGAAACTGGATGGCTCTCAGCTTTCATATTTGGCACAGAGCATCATGTTCAGGTCCTCTACAAAAGTCATATAAATTATGGCCCTGGGGTCAAAATTGGCCCCGCCCCAGGGTTGGGCAGTTTTCAATAGAAACAAATAGTGAAATCTTTGAAAATCTTCTTCTCTGAAACTGGAAGTCTCTCAGCTTTCATATTTGACACATAGCATCATGTTCAGGTCCTCTACAAAAGTTATATAAATTATGGCCCCGGGGTCAAAATTGGCCCCGCCCCAGGGGTGGGCAGTTTTAAATAGAAACAAATAGTGAAATCTTTGAAAATCTTCTTCTCTGAAACTGGATGGCTCTCAGCTTTCATATTTGGCACAGAGCATCATGTTCAGGTCCTCTACAAAAGTCATATAAATTATGGCCCTGGGGTCAAAATTGGCCCCACCCCAGGGGTGGGCAGTTTTCAATAGAAATAAATGCATGTAGGGAAAACTTTGAAAACCTTCTCCTCTAAAACTTGAAGGTTTTCAGCTTTCATATTTGGCACATAGCATCATGTCCAGGTCCTCTACAAAATATGTATAAAATATGGCCCCAGGGTCAAAATTCGCCCCGCCCCAGGGTCAAAATTCGCCCCGCCCCAGGGGTGGGCAGTTTTCAATAGAAACAAATAGTGAAATCTTTGAATATCTTCTTCTCTGAAACTGGAAGGTTCTCAGCTTTCATATTTTGCACATAGCATCATGTTCAGGTCTTCTACAAAATTTATAGAAATTATGGCCCTTGGGTGAAAATTGGCCCGCCCCAGGGGTAGCCAGTTTTCAATAGAAACATATAGTGAAAACTTTGAAAATCTTCTCGTCTTAAACTTGAAGGTTCTCAGCTTTCATATTTGGCACATAGCATCATGTTCAGGTCCTCTACAAAAGTTATATAAATTGTGCCTCTTGGGTCAAAATTAGCCCCGCCCCAGGGCAGGCTAGTTTTCTATAGAAACATATAGTAAAAACCTTGAAAATCTTCTCCTCTGATTGTCTGGTGAGCGCTTCAGGGCCATTCTGGCCCTCTTGTTGTGTCACCTGCAGAGGCAATGTGTCACTTAGGGATCACTTTTCCGTTTTCTGTCTGGCTGTTGTTTCTAAAATAATCAATATAGAGCTTTCAACTTTCACATGTCTTCCTCACATTGAGGACCATTGATGTAACTAAGGTTCATCACTCTGTATGTAATCAGAGCTAGATAAACGTGCGTACCCAAATACTAAAAATGTCATTTCTCCACCAAACCCTATACTATGACCACTCTTTAGAATCATCATGAAGAGACAAGTCTAAAGAGTGGTCACAGTAATAGGTATGGTGGAGAAATAAAGGAGTTATTCTTCAAATTGTTTTAATTTACGCATCTTATCTGGAGCTCCGATGTAATACTTTTTTGAGTTATTCCCCTTTGTTCTGTTTTTTGCACTCGAGCATATTGTCAGTTGCGAGCAGGTGACACATTTGTTCCTCTGAACACACTTGTTCACACCTACCTGTGTACATCAATTTTTTACAAGGTTGCATAATTTTATCGACCAGATATTGTGGACATTGGCCGAGATTTTGACCTGACCGAATTCATCAATTTAGGCCAGGCAATAAAATTTGTATTGCATATTTAGGTACCCTGCGTTACTTTTTCATCCTGACCTAGTATAGATAGAAATATACAATCGGTACTTTGTTTTGCTCAGTATATGTTGTTCCAGAAGCAAACCCTGGTCAGACAGCTACCGGAGATGTTTTATCTGGGTTTGCCCTGTTTCAAAGGTGCTAAAAGTCATCTGTATGAGGGAAATTATTAAATTGCATTTATTTTGTTGTTGTACAGGTGTGTCTGTACAGACCGAAACTGTACTTCGCCAGGCAATCTCAGAGAGGATTAAACCTGTTCTGTTCATCAACAAACTGGACTTGGCCATCCTGACCCTGCAATGTGGTATGGAAGAGTTGTACCAAATTGCCCAGAGATCCATTGAAAACACCAATGTTATCATCGCCACCTATGAGGGCAAAGACAGTCCCATGGGTGACATTTCAGTAAGTCCTTTCTTCTTAACCCATTACCTACCTCATAGGCTATTTTTAGATCCAACCACTTTGAATAAATCTACTTAAAAGCAGCATTAACTAGAGACAAGGAAAATGTTTAGAATTTTGCAGTTTGAAA
This sequence comes from Azorinus chamasolen, assembly GCA_963576725.1. Taxonomy (NCBI): domain Eukaryota; kingdom Metazoa; phylum Mollusca; class Bivalvia; order Cardiida; family Solecurtidae; genus Azorinus; species Azorinus chamasolen. The sequence continues at coordinate 13,912,710 of OY755239.1, forward strand.
CCATTGTGATAAATAGAGCATTTGCTCCTATAGGAGCAAATGCTCTATTTATCATAATGGTTTCACAAAGTGACTTTTACGGAGTCGTCAAAAGCCATCAATATGAGGGAATGGGTTAACCTGTTGGGTGGTGAATATTCAGTGGAATGGTGCATCAGCGTTGATAGTCCATTTTTAGCTCACCTGAGTAGGATCAGGTGAGCTATTGTGATAGCCCACCGTCTGACTGTCTATCAACAATTGCTTAAAATACATCTCTGAAACTACATTTAACAAACTTTAAATATAAATGATCTTTGTATCACGATCAAAAAGGTTAAAAGTACAGTCGCACTTCGAAACCTCAAACACGGATGACTCGATGACCCCCGAGATGACTCGAACTGCAGTCTTGGTCCCAGCAAAAGTCTTATATGTTCTATGTTCTACCATTGTTAGCTTGAACACCGATGACTAGAACTCTCGAACTAAATTTCGGCCCCCAAGAACCTATTCATGTGTATTTCACACCCTAATTACTTTTCTTTACCTTTTTTACCCTAATTACTTGAACACAAAAGGATGGCATACAGCTGTATCCTACCGGTTTTGAGTGTCGGTCTCTCGGTGCTGCGTATATTTCACACTTTGTAAGATCATCACATGAAGCAGGTATACATCAATAGAATTAATTGTTTAATAAGATCACTTGGGTTAACACAGGTGTGCATATTATTAGCGCAATTATTTTTTAAAAGAATGAGCTGATAAAGCCTTAATAACTTTTTAAAGAAGCTTCTGAGTGTTAGTGTAGTGGCTTGGGTTTTGGGGTTTTTTTTTAAAGCGAACTTGTTTTGAAAACCGGAAGTAAACATTGTGTTTATGCACACTAATTTGTGTTGTTGATTTTAGGACTTGTCACATTTGTTTGTGTTAATATTTGGTTACTGATTTAAATAAATAATAATATAGAATACTTTTATCTATGGCCTATCGTAACAAATATAAACTTGAAGAAGAAAGACAACTCGGTAAGATGTAATGCTTATCGAGTTTTCTTTCACACATGTATGCCAATATAAATAAATTGCAAGAATTATGACCATACATGTACACAGTGCAGACAACCTAGCAAGCCTTCATTCTCTCGAACTTCCCTTCACTCCAACTTCTAATGACGTCTCGAGGGTGTTCGAGTTGTCGAAGTTCGAATGTATCTGGATCCATGTAAAAAACGGGCTGCCCTGGCAACCAAAAGAAAAATCTTTAAACATTCAAAACCAGTGGTCAGAATTGAATGATATTTGATATAGGAATAGTCTATTTGTGACCCATCAAAATTGTAAAAATTAGTTATCTTAAAAAAGTGCCCTCCAGGGGCATGACTAGATCACCTTATATAACTAAAGAAAACCTTTCAAATTTTGTCTAAAACAATTGGTAGAAATAGTCGCCTGGTGACTCTTTTATCAAAATTGCTGTAGTCATTTTGATATCTCAAAACAAATATGACCACCAGGGGCGGGGCTAGATTTCTAACTACAGTCTTGACTCAAAATAATGAAACTCATTTCAAAAAAAATTTGTTCCAACAAAAAAAGTTGATGGTCTCGAATTCATCTCTTTTTAATTCTTATTATGTCTCCCCCCATATTTATATGGGGGAGACCTATTGTTTTCGTGAGAGTTGTCTGTCTGTCCGTCTGTCTGTCACACTTTTTGTCCGGACGATAACTTCAATATGTCTAATGCCAGTTGATTGAAACTTCATATATGGAAAGAGCATAATGAGAGGAAGTGTCATGCACAAGGTCCATAACTCTGGCTTCACTAATATTGGAGTTCTTGCCCTTTGTAAAAAAAATCACACTTTTTTGTCCGGACGATAACTCCTATATGGCTCATGCCATTGGATTGAAACCTCATATATGGAAAGATCATGACGAGAGGAAGTGTCATGCACAAGGTCCATAACTCTGGCTTCACTAATATTGGAGTTATTGCCCTTTGTAAAAAATATCATAATTTTTTGTCCGGACAATAACTTCAATATGCCTGATGCCAGTTGATTGAAACTTCATATATGGAAAGAGCATAATGAGAGGAAGTGTCATGCACAAGGTCCATAACTCTGGCTTCACTAATATTGGAGTTATTGCCCTTTGTAAAAAATATCATAATTTTTTTGTCCGGACAACTTCAATATGCCTGATGCCATTGGATTGAAACTTCATATATGGAAAGATCATAACGAGAGGAAGTGTCATGCAGAAGGTACATAACTCTGGCTTCACTAATATAGGAGTTATTGCCCTTTGTAAAAAAAATCACACTTTTTTGTCCGGACGATAACTTCTATATGGCTCATGCCATTGGATTGAAACTTCATATATGGAAAGATCATAACGAGAGGAAGTGTCATGCACAAGGTCCATAACTCTGGCTTCACTAATATTGGAGTTATTGCCCTTTGTAAAAAAAAATCACACTTTTTTGTCCGGACGATAACTTCTATATGGCTCATGCCATTGGATTGAAACTTCATATATGGAAAGAGCATAATGAGAGGAAGTGTCATGCACAAGGTCCATAACTCTGGCTTCACTAATATTGGAGTTATTGCCCTTTGTAAAAAATATCATAATTTTTTGTCCGGACAATAACTTCAATATGCCTGATGCCATTGGATTGAAACTTCATATATGGAAAGATCATAACGAGAGGAAGTGTCATGCAGAAGGTACATAACTCTGGCTTCACTAATATAGGAGTTATTGCCCTTTGTAAAAAAAATCACACTTTTTTGTCCGGACGATAACTTCTATATGGCTCATGCCATTGGATTGAAACTTCATATATGGAAAGATCATAACGAGAGGAAGTGTCATGCACAAGGTCCATAACTCTGGCTTCACTAATATTGGAGTTATTGCCCTTTGTAAAAACAATCACACTTTTTTGTCCGGACGATAACTTCTATATGGCTCATGCCATTGGATTGAAACTTCATATATGGAAAGATCATAACGAGAGGAAGTGTCATGCACAAGGTCCATAACTCTGGCTTCACTAATATTGGAGTTATTGCCCTTTGTAAAAAAAAATCACACTTTTTTGTCCGGACGATAACTTCTATATGGCTCATGCCATTGGATTGAAACTTCATATATGGAAAGAGCATAATGAGAGGAAGTGTCATGCACAAGGTCCATAACTCTGGCTTCACTAATATTGGAGTTATTGCCCTTTGTAAAAAATATCATAATTTTTTGTCCGGACAATAACTTCAATATGCCTGATGCCATTGGATTGAAACTTCATATATGGAAAGATCATAACGAGAGGAAGTGTCATGCAGAAGGTACATAACTCTGGCTTCACTAATATAGGAGTTATTGCCCTTTGTAAAAAAAATCACACTTTTTTGTCCGGACGATAACTTCTATATGGCTCATGCCATTGGATTGAAACTTCATATATGGAAAGATCATAACGAGAGGAAGTGTCATGCACAAGGTCCATAACTCTGGCTTCACTAATATTGGAGTTATTGCCCTTTGTAAAAAAATCACACTTTTTTGTCCGGACGATAACTTCTATATGGCTCATGCCATTGGATTGAAACTTCATATATGGAGATCATAACGAGAGGAAGTGTCATGCACAAGGTCCATAACTCTGGCTTCACTAATATTGGAGTTATTGCCCTTTGTAAAAACAATCACAATTTTTTGTCCAGATGATTACTCCTATGTGACACATGCCATTGGAGTTAAACTTCATACATGGAACGATCATAATAAGAGAAAGTGTCATGCATAAGATCCTTAACTCGAGCTTCAATAAATTATTGCCCCTTGTACATTTGTTTAATTCTTTCTTGTCCGGACGATAACTCCTACATGGCTCTTGCCATCGTATTGAAACTTCATACATGGAAAGAGCATGATGAGAGAAAGTGTCATGAACAAGGGCCATAATTCTGGCTTCAATACTTTTGGAGTTATTGCCCTTTGTTACATTTTTTGGCCGATCAATAACTCCTGTTTGACTGATGCTATTGGAATGACATTTTATTTTTGGAAAGAGCATGATGAAAGTAAGTGTCATGCACAAGGGCCATAAATCTGGTATCAGTATTTTTGGAGTTATTAGCTGTTATCATTTTCTTCTTGAAAAATGTAGTGTGGAAAACGCATAATGAGGGGAAGTATCATTTATCAAGACCATAACATTTTTAGTGATTTCCCTTTACATATTGTTTTTATTAGAGGGGAGACATCCGTTTTTTTGACAAAAACCTCTAGTTATCCCCTGCCAAAGGCAGAGGGATATTGTTTTGGATTTGTCGATCCGTCCTTCTGTCTGATGCCATATCTCTGTACCAGATTGACAGAATTCAATGAAATTTGCCATGAATATTGTTATCACTGGGGCATCGTTCCAATGTATTACTTTTCCAAAACGCTGGCAGCATTTAGGAGTTGTTGCCCGTTTATACGGAAAAAAAATCACATTTTTAGCTTGTCTGTTTCGAAGAAATCACGAGCTATTGTCGTCGTTGTCGACCCAAATCTTAGCTTTGACCATAACTTCTTCACTTTTTCATTTACAACCTTCATTTTTGGTATATGCATGTTTGTCTTGACAATGACGACAGACGAGCGTTGGCACCCGCTTGCGGTGCTCTTGTTTTCCGTCCAATGTCATATCTTTAACTTATTGACAGAAATAAATGAAAATCAGCATGAATATTTGTTATAACTGGGGCATTGTTCCCATGTATTACTTTTCCAAATCGCTTATGGGATTTAAGAATTATGTCCCTTTTATATGCAAAAATCACTTCTTTTTTCGTCCGATGCCATATCTCTAATGCATTGACAGAACTTGATGAAACTCGACATGAATATTTATCACTAGGTGATCGTTCAAAATTGGCCCAACCCCGGGTGTCACAAGTTTTACATTGGATTATATCTAAAATCCAATTGGATTATATCTATAGTAAAAACTTTAAAAATGTCTTGTCAGAAACCAAGAAGCTCAGAGCTGTAATATTTGATATGCAGCACCCTCTGGTGATTGTTCAAATTATGCCCCTGGGGTCAGAGACAGCCAGGCCCTGGGGTTCACTTCACAAGTTTTACATGGTAAAGGGAGGTTGCTGTTGAGTAGAACGAACGATCTCGGCTTTGTTGTACAAACTTTTATTGGGTAAACCAAATTTTTTGTTCCCTCACTGGAACTTCATCAGGGTTAAAACAATATACAAAATTTTTAGGATTATATAGTAAAAACTTTTAAAAAATTATTGTTGTAAACCGAAAAGCTTAGAGCTGTGATATTTTGTATGTAGCATCATCTGGTGAACCTTTATTAAGATTGTTCAAATTAGGTATTTTGGTTCAAACACGGCCATGCCCTGAGGGTCACATGTTTTACATATGATGGCGCTCTTGTTGATTAATAGAAACTTCACATACATGTTCACTTTCACAAGGGCTACAATCTAACCTAGGGCCATTAAGCTTTAATTATTGTTTACAAAATTATGACTTAGGAAATGTATTGCAGGCGAGCGTTGGCATTTGCATATGATACTCTTGTTATACTGAGTTGCAGAACTTCAAAATTTTATTAACTATATAACATGGTGAATAAATCTTGCGTGTCCAACTCGTCATACACTAGTTGGAGGATTTGCTTCAAACTTTCAGAGATGAACGATAGTTGTATGTAAAGAAGTGAGTTTTTGCTCCTACCATTTTTACAAGAGTTGTTGGACTTTGAATTTTTTTTCATTATATAACATTTAGTAAAACAAAATCTTGTGTGCCCAACTTCTCGCATGGATTCTCATCAAGAACATTGATGTTAAGATGTACATAAAGAAGGGATGGTTTACTCTATTTTAATTGGACTGAAATTTTCTTCACTATATAACATACCGAAAAATGCTTAGGGTGGGGGTGTTCCATTACAGTGACCACACTATCTCAGCAAACTGTTGATTTGCATAAACACTTTGTTGGTAATATATATAAATACTTGAATCGCTCTGATCTAATATTTCGACCACTAAGGGCCTTTTTCAAAGACTATTCTCTTTGATTTTATGGCCGAATGCATGTAACAAAAATGTGACATGTATTTTGGGATAAACTATGAAAAAGGCCCTTAGTGGTCGAAATATTAGATCAGAGCAATTCAAGTATTTATGTATTATATTTTCCCGTTTTTTGGAATATTTTCATGGGTAATATACGGGTTTGGACAAAAACCATTTCTTAACATCAACATGTGTTCAGTCGAAAAATCAATGATTGATCGAAAGAATGTCCGATTAATTCAGATGATCGATTATGGACCATGTCCAATTTTGAAATTAGTGTTGCTCTACATTTTTTGAGTGAAAATTCAAAAGTTTAATTTCAGAGCTCCAGATAAGATGCGAAATTTTCAACAATAGCTTCTTTGTTACTCCACCAAACCCTATACTGTGACGATTCATAAGAGTGGTCATAGTATAGGGTTTGGTGGAGACATGACAATTTTAGCATTTTGATACACATCCTTATCTGTAGCTCTGTCAATTTACAATTTATTGGGGAAATTGTTTGTTACAAATTTGTTCTGATGTAAGACATTATACTGCTATGTATTTTGTTAGGTTGATCCACTAAATGGAACTGTAGGATTTGGATCTGGCCTCCATGGTTGGGCATTCACCTTGAGGGATTTTGCTAGGATGTATTGCAGCAAGTTCAAGATAGACGAAGATAAAATGATCAAGAGGCTGTGGGGAGACAACTACTACAATGAAAAGGAAAAGAAATGGATGAAGCAGTGCCCTACAGGCGGTGATCCATCGGAACTCCGTGGTTTCAACAAATACATCCTCTCGCCAATCTTTACGGTATTTTGTGACCAATGTACTTGTTATCCCATGATAAAGTTTTGTATCACAGCATTTTTATCTCTGCCCCCCCCCCCCCCTCGGATCTGGGGAGCATATTGTTTTTGCCCTGTCTGTTTGTCACCAACTTTAACATTGGTTATAACTTTTGAGCCAGTACAGATAGAGACTTGATATTTGGCATGCATATGCAGGGTTACAGATAAGGGTAGTATTGGGGTATTTACTCAATTAAAATTGTGGAAAAAGCAATTGTTTTTCAAAACTGAGTAACACAAAGCAAATAAATATAGCAAAAAGCAAAAATAATTAGAATACCTAATAAGAATATGAATAATACCCAATTACGAAAATTGCCAATACCCCATAAAACTTGCGAATACCCAATTCTGTAAAAAATCAAGGAGTAAATACCCAATTGCATCAAAACCTTATCTGTAACCCTGCATATGTATCTCGTAAAGCCACCCATTTTGAGGGGTGACATGTCAAGGTCAGCGGTCAAATCAACAAGTTTAACATTGGCCATAACATTTGAACCAGTAGATAGAGACTCGAGTGATATTTGACATGCATGTGTATCTCACGAAGCTGCACAATTTGAGGGGTAACATGTCGGGGTCATCCTTCATAGTTAAAGGTCGGACGTACGTTTGGCAGCAACTTTAACATTTGCCATAACTTTTGAATCGGTAGAGAGTTGATATTTGGCATTCGTGTATATCTCTTGAAGCTGCACAGTATCAGAGATAACATGTCAAGAGTCCAGGTCATCCTTCACGGTCAAAGGTCAGATATATAGGTCAAATCACTTACTTTCGAACCAATAAAGATAGAGACTTGATATTTGGCATGCATGTGTATCTCATGAAGACTCGTATTTTGAATGGTGACATGTCAATGTCAAGGTCATCCTTCAAGGTCAAAGGACAAATGTATAAGATAAAGTTTACATTCGCTATACTATTTGATTAAGTCCGCTATTTAGATAACCCTTTGAGATAAAGCCTTAAACTTGGGGCACTTATCTAACTTGGTGGATCCTTCTCAAATTGCACCACAATGTTTATCCGGAAATGCTAGCCTACAGTAGCATGGTGTGTCCCGGTATGTACATCCAGGGTCAAGATTGCACAATTAGACTTGGAATTTGCGTTTAGCAAATAAGTATGTTAACCTCAGTTTATGTTGAATAAGGCCTCAATGGGCATGTATTGTGCCCACTGGCACTCTTGTTATACCCCCACAAAGTAAGTTATTGGGGGGGGGGGGGGGGGGGGGGTATACTGGAGTCGGCTTGTCCGGATCATAACTTCCAAAGTATAAAAGTTATTGACTTCATGTACAGATAGATTACATTGACCGCAAGTGCAGTGCACAAGGTTCGTAACTTTGTATTCAGTAATTTTGGAGTTATTGCCCTTTATTATTAGCTCACCTGCGCCAAGGGCTCAGGATGAACTATTGTGACAGCGATGTGTCCGGTGTCCATCCACATTTTCAAACGACATCTCTGAAACCGCTAACCCGATTTTGACCAAATTTTGTCAGAAGCATCAGTGGCTAGGGGGACAAATTATTGATCACATTATGACCCCCGGACCAAAAATTGCCCAACCCAAGGGCTTATCAGTTTTTCGTAGGAAAATCTCTAATAATCTTCTGAAACTGTTCTACATGGACCTTTGATATTTGGTATGTAGCATGATCTAATGGTCCTCTACAAAGATTGTTCAAATTATGACCCCCGGGCCAAAAATGGCCTCGCCCAAGGGCTTACCAGTTTTTCATAGGAAAATCTTTAAAAATGGTTCATACAATCTTGAAAAGGCCCTAAATTTGAAGATTGGCCCTGAAAAGGCCATATATTTGTTAATCCCCCACCGCATAGCGGAGGGGGGGTTATAGGGGTCTGTCTGTCCGTAACAATTTCGTGTCCGCTCCATATCTCCTATACCCCTTGAAGGATTTTCAAGAAACTTGCCTCAAATGTTAACCAAGTTGAGACGATGTGCAGAACATATGTGGCAGATATGTCGGGTCAAGGTCACATTTGAAGGTCGAGGGTTTTAACCTTCGATATCCATTGCATTTTTGTGTCCGCTCCATATCTTCTAAACCCTTTGAAGGATTTTCATAAAACTTGAGTCAAATGTTAACCAAATTAAGACGATGTGCAGAACACATGTGGCAGTCATGTCGGCTCAAGTTCAAGGTCACATTTGAAGGTCAAGTGTTTAAACCTTCAGTTGCCATTACAGTTTCGTGTCCGCTCCATATCTTCTAAACCCTTTGAAGGATTTTCATAAAACTTGAGTCAAATATTAAATGAATTGAGACGATGTGCAGAACCCATGCGGCAGTCATGTTGGCTCAAAGTCAAGGTCACGTTTGAAGGTCAAGTGTTCTAACCTTTAATTTCCGTTACATTTTCGTGTCCGCTCCATATCTTCTAAAGCCTTTGAAGGATTTTCATAAAAGTTTAGTTAAATGTTAGCTAAATTGAGACGTGCAGAACACATGTGCCAGTCATGTCGGCTCAAGGTCAAGGTCACATTTGAAGATCAAGTGTTCTTACCTTCAATTTCCATTATAGTTTCGTTATCTCCTATACCCCTTGAAGGAGTCTTGTCTTGTGTTGTCTTATCCTAATGCATGAAATGCAGTTTTAAAACCCATTGTATCACCTTAAGGTCATTGTCTTAATTTAGGTGGCGGCGGTGGGGGATATAGCTGTCCTTTGGACTGCCTCGTTTCATTTATAATATCATTCATAATACTAAACTAATAAATAATCTATTCACTTAGATTATTTATTTATTTATATTATGCACAAGTATAATCAAACAATGTCAATGCCATGGCTTCAATTATATACCGTATCCGCATGAATATAAGACGCAGTTTTTCCCCAAGGTTTCGATACTCAATAGGATGGGTGCGTCGTATACACAGAATTGCAAAAAAATATATTATTCTCGAGTAAAAATGAAATTTACCACGGCATCTATCGAATCTTCCGACTCGAGTCCGCCATCTTGTATCAAATTGCGTAACTCTTGCAGAACTTCCATAATAGATTATTATTTACAATAAAGTGTTATCTGAGTGTTTTAAACTTACCTGAAAAGAAAGTCCGTGCTTTATATGCATTATATGTGTGAATACTGGACATAGTACAAAATTATTAACTTGTTTCATTTGTGCACTAACAGTTTATTCATTTAGGAAAGTGTAACGTTCATATAGGGAAAAGGTTAAGTGCTGGGCTATGGTATCCACTGAAATTCTAATGAGGAGGGCGGGGCTTATATGCTAATGAACTTGATCCAAAAACATTTTCCTGCAATGAGATTTTAACTTGTTTCATTTGTGCACTAACAGTTTATTCATTTAGGAAAGTGTAACGTTCATATAGGGAAAAGGTTAAGTGCTGGGCTATGGTATCCACTGAAATTCTAATGAGGAGGGCGGAGCTTATATGCTTATGAACTTGATCCAAAAACATTTTCCTGCAATGAGATTTTAAACACGACACATGACCTTTCTGTAATGACCGCCATCTTTGTTGTTTTAACACACTATCACACAAACACGCTAAAATGGTCACGTTATCTATCGGTTTATGACTTTTTAACAAAAGATTGTGGTCTGACAGGCTTGTGGATTACTGTCAATCTCTACACATGTGGATTACCCGTTAATTAGACCTGAGCTTATCAGCTTGTCTACAAATGTTGCCTAGAGTGGTGAATTTGATACGCTCGACACGGTATGGAAGTATTTTCAAAATCTTGACTTTACACACATACTTTTATGTGGCATATATATGTATGCTGTCATACAAACATAAAATCATAACAAATACTGAAATTTCCAAATCTTTATTGTACCCACATCTATACACATTAAAATTTACTAGTCCTATTATGTGCATATGTGGCAAGTAGCGTTACACAAACACCACATTGAATGAATCTTTCGTAAATATTCTGCGCACAGGTTAATGGATATGCTGTGTTTTGGGTCAATATTTTGAGATGCGACTTATCTACACATGTAAGCATTTTCCCTCCAGATTTCCCTTGAAACTAAGGGTGCGTTTTATACATCTTTGCGATTTATATTCATGCGGATACGGTAATGTGAATACATGTATAATAATGTTTATTAATTTAATATCCTGACTTACATGAATTATTATTAAATAGTTTCTAAAGAAATTAAGTAATTCATACTTAATTTATAATAATAAAATAACTTACCAACTTGGGGCTGCATTGTTCGTTAAACCATCATGACCAAACATATCAAATTATAACAATAACATGTTTTCCTTCTGACGCAATTAACTAACCGCTGTCATCCTAGCATCACTGACTCAAATTCCATTTTGCTTAGAAACGCAATGAAACTCGTGTCAGTTTAGCGAACTTCCTACGAAAACTTCCCGAATGAAATCGACGTGTTGGATCCCGCGATATAACTTATCAACTCTTATAAAATTGAACTAAACAGTAATAAAAGGCAGTAAATTCACTAATTACTATAAAATCTCGCCGTTCCGGAAGAACAACGAAGCCATTTTGAAAACGAAACCGAAACTCGAAAAACTCAAATATTCGGACCATAACCATTTCGACCCCAGGACAAATTTAACCTGGTCACAAGTGTAAGACCCAGACCATCCTCTTCCAAGATTGTTCAAATTTTAACATCCAGGCCTAAAATTATGGCCCTTGGTTTTATATTGGCCCCAATCTGAAGCGGACTTATTATGTCTCCCCCCATATTTATATGGGGGAGACATATTGTTTTCGTGAGAGTTGTCCGTCTGTCTGTCTGTCTGTCTGTCTGTCACACTTTTTGTCCGGACGATAACTTCAATATGCCTGATACCAGTTGATTGAAACTCCATATATAGAAAGAGCATAATGAGAGGAAGTGTCATGCACAAGGTCCATAACTCTGGCTTTACTAATATTGGAGTTATTGCCCTTTGTAAAAAAAAATCACACTTTTTTGTCCGGACGATAACTCCTTTATGGCTCATGCCATTGGATTGAAACTTCATATATGGAAAGATCATGACGAGAGAAAGTGTCATGCACAAGGTCCATAACTCTGGCTTCACTAATATTGGAGTTATTGCCCTTTGTAAAAAATGTCATAATTTTTTGTCCGGACAATAACTTCAATATGCCTGATGCCAGTTGATTGAAACTTCATATATGGAAAGAGCATAATGAGAGGAAGTGTCATGCACAAGGTCCATAACTCTGGCTTCACTAATATTGGAGTTATTGCCCTTTGTAAAAAATATCATAATTTTTTGTCCGGACAATAACTTCAATATGCCTGATGCCATTGGATTGAAACTTCATATATGGAAAGATCATAACGAGAGGAAGTGTCATGCAGAAGGAAAATAACTCTGGCTTCACTAATATAGGAGTTATTGCCCTTTGTAAAAAAAAATCACACTTTTTTGTCCGGACGATAACTTCTATATGGCTCATGCCATTGGATTGAAACTTCATATATGGAAAGATCATAACAAGAGGAAGTGTCATGCACAAGGTCCATAACTCTGGCTTCACTAATATTGGAGTTATAGCCCTGTGTAAAAAAAAAATCACACTTTTTTGTCCGGACGATAACTTCTATATGGCTTATGCCATTGGATTGAAACTTCATATATGGAAAGATCATAACGAGAGGAAGTGTCATGCACAAGGTCCATAACTCTGGCTTCACTAATATTGGAGTTATTGCCCTTGTAAAAAAAAAATCACAACTTTTTGTCCAGATGATTACTCCTATGTGACACGTGCCATTGGAGTGAAACTTCATACATGGAACGATCATAATAAGAGAAAGTGTCATGCATAAGATCCTTAACTCGAGCTTCAATAAATTTAGAGTTATTGCCCCATGTACATTTGTTTAATTCTTTCTTGTCCGGACGATAACTCCTACATGGCTCTTGCCATCGTATTGAAACTTCATACATGGAAAGAGCATGATGAAAGTAAGTGTCATGCACAAGGGCCATAAATCTGGTATCAGTATTTTTGGAGTTATTAGCCGTTATCATTTTCTTCTTGAAAAATGTAGTGTGGAAAACGCATAATGAGGGGAAGTATCATTCATCAAGACCATAACATTTTTAGTGATTTCCCTTTACATATTGTTTTTATTAGAGGGGAGACCTCCGTTTTTTTGACAAAAACCTCTAGTTTTACTTAGAAATACAGTGTATGCATAAGTCTATAGTAACCAGGTGAGCGATTAAGGGCCATCATGGCCCTATTGTTTCTTAAAATGACATCTCCTAAACTACTGACTGGATTTTTACCAAACTTGGCAGGAATGATTCCATGTAGAATTCTGGTTGCCATGGTCAACAATGTCCAAAAAGAAATAAAAACTTTAAAAATCGTCTTGTAAAAAATTAAGGCCTGGGGCTACCAAATTTCGTGGACCTCTACTTAGATTGCTCAATGTTTGTCCCAGGGGTAAAAACTGGCCCAACCCCGGGGGTCACAAGTTTTACATTGGACTATATTGTAAAAACTATAAAAAATCTTCTTGTCTAAAAGCGTAGAGCTGTGATGTTTGGTATGTTTCATCCTCTGGTAGGGGTGTAACGATGGATCGACTTATCCCAATAGCGGCTGTCTCGATGTCAATGCATCCATCCAAAAATTAGAAACCAATACTAGTTTTCATAGGAAGTTCGCTAAACTAACGCGAGTTTCATTGCATTTCTAAGCAAACTGGAATTCGAGTCCGTGATACTAGGAAGGTAACAGTTGTTTAACTGCTTCACAAGAAAAAACGTAATTGTTTTGATTTACTGATGGCCATTGTGTAGAAAAGCAGGACAGCCCAAGTTGAACTGTAAATTTTCCATACCAAATATAGTGCTAGCACTAAATTCTTTAAAGCTAAATTCTTAACACTAGTTTATAATTATGGAAATAGATAGGCTAAAAATAAACAGAAATGAATACTCGATAGTCGCCCCTATCATCTGGTGAACCATTACTAAAATTGTTCAAATTAAGCCCCTTGGGTCAAAGACGGCCACGCCCTGGGGGTCAAGATGTTTTACATAGTAAAAACTTTAGTCCTGTCTCAAACCGAAAGGCATAGAGCTATAATATTTGGTATGAAGCATCATCTGGTGGACTTTTACGAAGATTGTTCAATTTTTTATGCCCCCAAAGGCGGGCATATAGTAATCTCATTGTCCGTCCGTCTGTCCTTCCATCCCAAATTTGTGTCCGGTCTGTAACTTCTTCATCTATCAATGGATTTCAATAGAACTTGCCACAAATGTTCACCAGACAGAGGCGATGTGTCGCGTTCAACTCCCTGGTCCATGGGTCAAAGGTCACGGTCACGGGGTACCAGGGTTGGGCGGTAAATACCGGGGGCGGTAAATACCGTTGGTAAATACCGGTATTTACCGGTCCGGTAAATACTCCCAAAATGGCCAATACTGGCATTTACTGGCAAATACTCCAGAAAAGGTGGAATATATATTATTTCTTTGAAGTTTATTGTTTTTATAAAGGCTGTTTTAAATTGCTGGTTAGTGGAATATTGATAAGTTTATTTATTGATTGCTGACCATCATTTTACTGAGGGTTTAAACTGTTTCATGCCTGCCAAGGGTACTCATCTGATGGCTTATATATCTTATCTAGGAGTTTCATCTGGATTACAGAAAAGTCCTGTACAGCTCTAAATTTAAATAATGACATGATTCTGCTGTTATTATGTGTTAAAATCATCAGTACAACAGACCATTTTTTTACTCCTTTGTCTGATACTGCAGTTTGATTGGTTTAATCTGAATCATTGCCCCCTCCAAATTGTCTATATTGTGTTTGACACTTCATGGTTCATTGTGTGTATCTCTTAAATGAAAAGTGTGTATGATTTTACAACAATTACCATAGTGGCCAGTTAGAGGTGTCAAAACTGTTGTTTTGAGAGCTGACCTGACAGTAATTTGCAGTGGGTTAGGTGGCCAGTATTGTTTCTCTGATCTGTTACTCAGTTTTCTACAACTGACTGCCAGTATATTGATTTTCATGAAATTTGGTTCATTCAAAATTCAGCTTAATTTAGAAAACTGACTCAGTCACAGAGAGAGAGAGAGAGAGCCCTGTAATAAAGGGCAGTCAAAGAGAGAGAAAGAGAGAGAGAGAGAGAGCCAGGTAATCAAGGGCAGATAAGTCTAGACACAGTGATCAGATTCAACCCAAAAACTATAGGCGTCTTCCTCTGATGATACTAAGCATATGCCTTAATATGAAACCAATGTGAAGTACTGTTTGAGTTATCATGTCACATCAAAAGTGTTGACGGATGGACAGAAATTGTGATTCCTATAGGACTCCTGCATTTCCAAGCAGGGCCCTAATTACACCTTTTATTTTAATTTTCGGGGGTACAATTACTTTGTCACAAATTTCGTGTCCGGTCTGTAACTTCATCATCTATCAATGGATTTCAATATAACTTGCCACAAATGTTCACCACACAAAGACAATGTGTCGAGTTCATCTCCCAGGTCCATGGGTCAAAGATCAAGGTCAACAGGGTACAATTACTTTGTCACAAATTTCGTGTCCGGCCTGTAACTTCTTTATCTATCAATGGATTTCAATATAACTTGGCACAAATGTTCACCACACAAAGACAATGTGTCGCGTTGAACTCCCAGGTCCATGGGTCAAAGGTCAAGGTCACAGGGTACAATTACTTTGTCACAAATTTCGTGTCCGGCCTGTAACTTCTTTATCTATCAATGGATTTCAATATAACTTGGCACAAATTCTCACCACACAAAGACGATGTGTCGCTTTCAACTCCCAGGTCCATAGGTCAAAGGTCAAGGTCACAGGGTACATAAGAATTACTATGCTAGTAGTTTGGAAGTTCAGCTGTATTTTGGCGAGCTGGAAAAGTTGTTAAATGCGAGCCTTGGCGAGCATTTAACTACTTTTCTGACGAGCCAAAATACAGCTTAACTTCCAAACTACTAGCATAGTAATTCTTTTATCATGCAACACCCAGGAAAATGGAGAAAATGAAGAAAAAGAAAGATTGCTAAAGCGGTTTCGTCCCCTGAATGAAAATACATGTAAGTGCGATATATGTGACGTCATGTGGGCGTGCAGTGAAGTCATCGACTTTTATAACATAAACAAACTTGATTTAATCATTTTATCTGGACAAATAGTTGAGACAAAGGTGAGCAAATGTGTTAAATTTGATGTTTATGTTTGATTATGCCTTTTTCGTCCTTCTGTTTTCCTCCTTTTGGCTGAACCAAACTTGCATCCCAGTGGGGTCAGTACACATGCACTATACCTCACAAAATACAGCGTCGACGTGGAAAATATTATGCTAGTAGGAAGCGACTGTATTTCGTGACGTTGCATGATAAATTACTTTGTCACAAATTTCGTGTCCGGTCTGTAACTTCTTTATATATCAATGGATTTCAATATGATTTGGCACAAATGTTCACTAGACAAAGATGATGTTTCGCTTTCAACTCCCTGGTCCATGGGTCAAAGGTCAAGGTTACAGGGTACAATTACTTTGTCACAAATTTCGTGTCCGGTCTGTAACATCTTTATCTATTAATGGATTTCAATATAACTTGGCACAGATGTTCACCAGACAAAGACGATGTGTCGCGTTCAGCTCCCTGGTCCATATGTCAAAGGTCAAGGTCACAGGGTACAATTACTTGTTTATCTGTGAATGGATTTCAAAGGAACCTGGCACAAATGTTCACCACACAAAGACGATGTGTCAACTCCCTGGTCCATGGGTCAAAGGTCAAGGTGACAGGGTACAATTTTTGGTGGCATTTGTCACGTGACTGTGACATCTCTTGTTTCCTTGAGGTCAAAATTGTCCCCACCCTGGGGGTCACAAATTTTAGATAGTATTGTATATAGTAAAAACATTAAAAAATCTTCTGGTCTGAAACCGGAAAGCTTAGAGCTGTGATATTTGGTATGTAGCATCATCTGGTGAACCTTTACTAAGATTTTTCAATTTATGCCCCTTGGGTCAAAGACAGCCACGCCCTGGAGGTCACATGTTTTGCATAGAATTTTATAGTAAAATGTTAAAAACTTTAAAAATCTTCTGGTCTTAAACTGAAAGGCTTAAAGCTGTGGTATTTGGTAAATAGCATCATCTAGTAAACCTTTACCAAGATTGTTCAAATTAAACCCCTAGGGTCAAAATTGGCTTTGCCTCAGGGGTCACAAATTCTACATAAAACATTAAAACTCTTATTGTCAAATTCCGTAAGGCCTAATGCCAAAGACTAATCAAATTTTCCCCAGGGTAAAAGTGCCCCTGCCCTTTGGGTTGTCAGTTTATGTTACATAGAGTTATATAGGGAAATCTACAAACATCTTCTCTGAAATTAATATGGTCAGAGTTATGATAAAGAAAACATAGCAAACCAGGTGAGCAATACAGGGCCATCATGGCCCTCTTGTTTAGTAAAGTGCAAGTAAAGACAAGAAATTGATAACTCTTTTCAGATCTTCAAAATGTGCATGGAAGAAAAGAAGCTGGAGGACGTCCTCAAGTTTGCAGCGAAATTGGGAATCAAACTGACAAGTGAGGAGAAAGAATTGACATCCAAACCATTACTGAAGGTGTGTACTTTTGATAAAAAAAAAAAAAAAAGCATCCTGTAACTTTTATGTGGGGAAAAAGAGTTTCCTTTGGAAAACTTGTTATGCCCAACAAAGCATGCTTTGGAAGCATGGAGTATCTAACTGTCCATGTGTGCCAGTCTGTATATCTATATCTGTATTACTATACAGTACACACACACAAAAACACAACGGGGGGGGGGGGATTTTCCAGGCCTGCAGTTCTAGTTCATATTGTAATATCATATCTGACTATCTATGAAATCGAATATTGACAATTTCAGATGAAATTCACTTTAAAGGCATTTCAAAGCTCCTTATATAAGTGTAACAATCCCCCACGCCCCAGCCCGCCTTATCAGTTTGTGTATCAGATGCCCGACAGTCAACTCGCAATATACACAGCATGGGGTTAATGGATCAACATTCCTTTCAAAATACCTTTAAAATTGTGCGACCTGAACCTAGTGAAGCTCTTCTGTATATTATTTCTTGCATATGCATGGAGTAAAGGGTTACGTGAGTTAATCAGGGTTACAGATAAGGGGAGTATTGGGGTATTTACCCAATTAAAATTGTGGAAAAGGCAATTGTTTTTCAAAAAAATGAGTAACAAAAAGCAAAAAAAAAAATTAGAATACCTAATGAGAATATGAATAATACCCAATTACGAAAATTGCCAATACCCCATAAAAATTGCAAATGCCCAATTCTGTAAAAAAAAAAAAAATCGAGGAGTAAATACCCAATTGCATCAAAACCTTATCTGTAACCCTGGTTAATGATGATTTTGATCACCATTCAAAAAATCGAAACAATTTTATTTTTGGGGGGGGGGGGGGGGGGGGGGATAATGATATGTGCATGTATAATTACTCTGCATACTGTATTAGCAAGTAGGGGTGACCTGTCGTTTTAATTTATAGATTTGGTTTTTTCCAAACTATTCCATTCTAAACAAACGGGTTTTGCTTAAATTGACAAGCCAATTTCTCGTGAACCTCGTGCAGTTAGTTATACCCCCCACAACGAAGTGGGGGGGGGGGGGGGGGGGGGTATACTGGAATCAGGTTGTCCATCTGTCCGGCCGTGGACACAATTTTGTCCGGCCTTCTACAGTTTGCGTCAATTTTGTTGAAAGTTCATATATAGCCATATAAACTTGTGCACCACATATTTCCGTTATGATCGGACCTCTACTTCAGGAGTTATCTCCCCTTTTTAGTCCCCTACCAATGTTTTCCGGTTTTCTGGACTTTTTATGAAAGTGACTCGAGATATCAACTTTATTTTTAGTACAAAGCTAAATCTAGATAAGTTACAGCTTGTGTTACAATCTCAGTCCGGTTGAATAATTATTTCCAGAGTTATTGCCCTTGAACTTCAATTTTTATTTTCTTCAAATTTGGGATTTTCCAGACTTTTTTTGGAAGTGGTTGCAGATATTAACTTTATATTTGGCATAAAGCTAACTCTAGATGATTTACAGCTTAATTCCCAATCTCAGTCTGGTTGAATAATTTTTGCCAGAGTTGTGGCCCTTGAACTTTAATTTTTTGTAAAATTTTCAATTTTCCGGTCTTTCTTTGGAAGTGGTTGCATATTTGACATAAAAATAAATCTGGATGAGGTACAGCTTAAGTTCAAATATCGGTCTGGTTGATTAATTTTCATCAGAGTTATTGTCCTTGAACTTAATGTTTTTCTGAAAAGGTACCTAGCTTTAGAACTTTGGATTTGACAAAAAGCTCTTGAAAGGGTCTTATTTCTCTGAATTATTCTTCATTTTTAGCTCCACTTTTTCAAAAAGTGGAGCTATTGTCATGACCCTCTCGTTGGTGTCAGCGTTGGTTAACCTTTTTGTTGTGGTCCCTTTTCTCAGAAACCATCAAAGATATTTGGTTCATATTTGGTATGTATGTTAACTATCACAAGGGGAACCCATTTCACAAGGGTAGGTAACCCTTAAATTAATTTTGCCATAGTTATGCCCCTTTTTATGCCCCCCAGATCAAATCTGGGGGGCATATTGTTTTTGCCCTGTCTGTTTGTTTGTCAGCAACTTTAACATTGGTCATAACTTTTGAGCCAGTACAGATAGAGACTTGATATTTGGTATGCATATGTATCTCATTAAGCCGCACATTATGAGGGGTGAAATGTCAAGGTCAAGGTCATCCTTCAAGGTCAGAGGTCAAATATATGGGTCAAATCACCGACTTTAACATTGGCCATAACTTTTAGACCAGTAGAGATAGAGATTTGATATTTGGCATGCTTGTGTATCTCATGAAGCCGCACATTTTGAACGGTGACATGTCAAGGTCATCCTTCAGGGTCAAAGGTCAAATTGTCTGTTTATTGTCTGTAACTTTAACGCAACCTTAACATTGGTCATAACATTTGAGCCAGTACAGATAGAGACTTGATATTTGGTATGTATATGTATCTCATAAAGCCGCACATTTTGAGGGGTGACATGTCAAGGTCAGAGGTCAAATATATGGGTCAATTCACCGACTTTAACATTGGCCATAACTTTTGGACCAGTAGAGATAGAGACTTGATATTTGGCATGCATGTGTATCTCATGAAGCTGCACATTTTGAGGGGTGAAATGTCAAGGTCAAGGTCATCTTTCAGGGTCAAAGGTCAAATTGTCTGTTTCTTTGTCTGTAACTTTAACATTGGTCATAACTTTTGAGCCAGTATAGCTAGTGACTTGATATTTGGCGTGCATATGTATCTCATAAAGCCGCACATTTTGAGTGGTGACATGTCAAGGTCAAGGTCATCTTTAAAGGTCAGAGGTCAAACACATGGGTCAAATCACTGACTTTAACGTTGGTCATAACTTTTAAGCAAGTACAGATAGAGACTTGATATTTGGCATGCAAATGTATCTCATAAAGCCGCACATTTTGAGAGGTGACATGTCAAGGTCATCCTCAAAGGGCAGAGGTCAAACATGGGTCAAATCACTGACTTTAACATTGGCCATAACTTTTGAACCAGTACAGATAGAGACTTGATATGTGGCATGCTTGTGTATCTCATGAAGCTGCACAGTGTGAGGGGTGAAATGTCAAGGTCATCCTTCAGGGTCAAAGGTCACCAACTTCAAATTGGCCATAACTTTTGAACCATTAGAGATAAAGTCTTGATATTTGGTATGCATGTGTATCTCATGAAGCTGCACATTTTGGGGATGACATTTAAAGGTCAAGGTCATCTTTCAGGGTCAAAGGTCACCGACTATAACATTTGCCATAACTTTTGAACCAGTAGAGATACAGACTTGATAGTTGGTATATGTGTGTTTCTCATTTGGCTGCACAGTTTGAGGGGAACATGTCAAGGTCAAGGTCATCCTTCATGGTCAAAGGTCACCAACTTTAACATTGGTCATAACTTTTGAACCAGTAGAGATACAGACTTGATATGTGATATGCATGTACACCTCATGAAGCTGCACAGTTTGAGGGGTGACATGTCAAGATCAAGGTCATCCCTTAGGGTCAAATATCATATCGAGGGGGCATAGTGTTTCACAAACACATCTTGTTTTACTTAGATTTTTCATTGTTTTAAAAGTTTTATGTTCAGGTCTATGTCTCAGAAACTGTTCAAGATATTTGGTTCAACTATGATATACATGCTAACTATTACAAGGGGGACCCATTTTACAAGGACAGGTAACCCTAAAATTAATTTTGCTATAGTTATCTCCCCTTTCTGACTTAGACTTCCACTACACTATCCAGCACTAAGGAAAGTGGAGCGCGCTGTCTGCAGACGGCTCTTGTTATTACATAAATTGGGTTGTGTCATGTATTGTTTTTAAATCTCTTCATTTTTCTGTATGTACATATGTTCAGATTGATGATAGGTGTTCTGACAAGCAGACAGGTGGGGGGGGGGGGGGGGGGGGTATTCGTTAGCCTTTGGCTTACAGTTCTAGTTAGACCCGAAGTCCGATTGCCTATACATTGTAGTGAATAAATCAAAAAAGGGCAACTTAGCCCACCCAATACAATAGTGGTTTTTATCCCAATCTACGGGTCATCTATAAATAAAAACGACAGGTCACTCCTTCTTGCTAATATGTCTTTTGATGTTTTGAATTATAAACATACTCTGTTGTTTTGCAGACCATGATGAGAAAATGGCTGCCGGCAGGAAATGCTCTGCTTCAGATGATTGTCATCCATCTGCCTTCACCAGTCACAGCTCAGAAATACAGAGCAGAAATGCTCTATGAAGGCCCCATGGATGACCCGTGTGCTGTTGGTATGTTGGAAAGGCATGAAGTAAAATTTATTGAAAGTTGTGCAGAGACAGCTCACCTGAGTATACTCTTGTTGGGTGTAGGACAAAACCCCACACAGACATAACCCCAATTGAAACATAATGTATTTAATTAAGGAATTATATAAACAAATGGCACTTCATAGTAATGGCAAGGAAGAATAAAACAAATAAGAAAATAAGTAAGTTTTACAATTTAATTGCAATGAGAATAAAAGTAATAAATAACTATGTTGTTATGCGCATGGTAATAACCTGATTTTTATGCCCCCATAGACGATAGTCGGGGGCATATTGTTTTTGCCCTGTCTGTCTGTCTGTCTGTCTGTCTGTTTGTCTGTTTGTCTGTTTGTTTGTCAGCAACTTTAACATTGGTCATAACTTTTGAGCCAGTATAGATAGAGACTTGATATTTGGCATACATATGTATCTCATGAAGCCGCACATTTTGAGGGGTGACGCATCAAGGTCAAGGTCAGAGGTCAAATATATGGGTCAAATCGCCGACTTTAACATTGGCCATAACTTTTGGACCAGTAGAGATAGAGACTTGATATTTGGCATGCTTGTGTATCTCATGAGGCTGCACATTTTGAGGGGTGACATGTCAAGGTCAGAGGTCAAATATATGAGGGGGCATAGTGTTTCACAAACACATCTTGTTACTACTGTTTGTATACATTACCAAATAACACCAAGAACCTTTTCACTATCACAACAGGTAGTGTTTGTCCAAATCAACCACTTGTAAGGGAGTGATTTAATCAGGATCTACACTATTTGTCATTGATAGTTAAGCTATTTTAGAAAAGAAATCAACATTTAAAATGTTGAGGCAATTTGAAAACAAACTTTCATGATTAAATAAGAAAAGTATGAAATTCAAAAACTATCTAACCAATCAAGCTTTTAATGACTGTCACGAGGAATATTTGCTGTATCAAAGGTTTCGTTACAATGCCATGTATAATCCTGTTTAAATAAATGTATAGGTAAACGACGAGCTGTGAGCCGTGAATGTACTTTACATTTTGGTATGTTCCACAATATAGGGGTGTCTGCATTGCTGAAGTCCATCTAACTAAGACTATGTACTTTAAATGCGACAGTTAATCCCAATTTTCTCATGTGGACTGCGCTGATTTTTATGGTTCACTGCTCGTTGTTTACTTATATATATATTAACTTTGATACATAAAAAAAAAAACATCATGCATTCAATCAGTAGTTTAGTGTAATCCTCTTTTAAAATTGAATTTTAATATATAATTATGACTACTGAACATTGATACAGCTATTTAAAAAACAACCTCAAGGTTTCACTTAGTATTTATTATTTTATTAGTACATTAGAAATTAAATTAAAAAGTAAATTAAAGCCCATTTAACTACAGGGGTGTAAAAAAAAATCAAAAGCTACTCACACTGCAGGACTCGTGACCACTGAAATCCACTCGCCCTTATGCAACTTTCACTCGCCCTTGATTTTTCATATATATGTACTCTTTAAAAGCCGGTGTGATCTATATCATATGAAGTTGATTATGAACAAAGATAAAAATTAAAAGCATATATTTTTATTGCCAAAAACAAGCCTTTTTAAACTTCAAATCACTAAGTCATGCAGGATCAGTGCAACCTTGTATGATCTATTAAATCAGTGAAATGTTCAGCAAATGGTTGGATGCCAAACTATTTTCTATCAAACAGTCATCAAAACGTGGCATAAACCCATCAATTGCTTTCAGGTATGAACCCTAATTACTGTAATTAACACACCTTCCGCTATTATACTATACAATTGCCAGTTTGACGAAACCACCATAATCCCTTTAGCCCATTCAAACTCATTGAACCATTTTTCTTGATCTCATGCTTTATCATACTGTTTCTGTGGTTCTGTCTTTCTTTTTCCTTTTTGTCATCACCTCCAACCTATTCTTCCCCACCGCAGAAAGAATGAAAGCTCGTTTGTTTGGACATTTTGGCATATTGCGGGTAAATCTTACAGTGCTTCCATTTTTTTTTGGCCTCTAATAATTTTACTCATTTAAAATTAGGTACAAAAGCGTCGAAGGTTTAAATCAAGATTTTTTCACAGTTAAACGGATTATTGTACTGAAAAGGGTTCTTAAACTGTTATGCATATTTTAATTTCATAACATGATTGAGTATTTGAACCACCACTCCAAATATTTAACACAAATAAACTTCCTTTGGACGAAACATTTCTACTTGGGCCGAATATGTCTCGCTAGGTAACAGGTGTGCGTAAATCTGAATGCCTCTAAATTCTTTGTAAATAGTATTAAGTGTGATACAGAGTGGAAATTGTGTCTTCAATCTGACATTTGCAGAGACTTTTCAGCCGTTTTAATTTGCAATTTAAGGTACTTTACTCAAGGTTATCAATTGGGCAATTTAAGGTACTTTACTCAAGGTTATCAGTTGGGAAAATGTCAGATAAAAAAATCCACTCGCCCTTTATGTTTTAAAGCACTCGACTGACACTTTAAATTTGAAAATTTAAAACTTTGCTTTGAATAAAAATATATTCTGAGTGAGATTTTCTTCTTCAAATCATCTACAAGTTGATTTATAACCCAATTATTAGTCCCCCACCGGTTACCGGTTGGGGGACTATAGGTTTGCTCGATTCCGTCTGTCTGTCTGTCTGTCTGTCCGTCTGTCCGTCCGTCTGTCCGTCTGTCACGCTTCGTGTCCGGGCCATATCTCCTACAAAGTTATGCCAAATTCATTATAACTTCACACATTGAAGAATCATGATGAGGGCTAGTGTCATTCACAAGGGTCATAACTCTAGCATCAATATTTTTGGAGTTATTCCCCTTTAACATATTTTTTTGTCCGGACAATAACTCTTTATCTACAGGTTCAATTAATTTGAAACTTCACATATGGAACAATCATGATGAGGGGTAGTGTCATACACAAGGGCCATAACTCTAGCATCAATATTTTTGGAGTTGTTCCCCTTTTTCATATTTTCCTGTCAGTCCGTCTGTCACACTTCGTGTCCGGGCAATATCTCCTACAAAGTTAGGCCAAATTCATTATAACTTCACACATTGAAGAAGCATGATCAGGAGTAGTGTCATGCACAAGGGCCATAATTCTAGCATCAATATTTTTGGAGTTATTCCCCTTTTTCATTCTTTTTTGTCCGGACAATAACTCTTTCTCTACTTGTTCAATTGATTTGAAACTTCACATATGGAACACATATGATGAGGGGAAGTGTCATGCGCAAGGGCCATAACTCTAGCATCTATATTGTTGGAGTTATTCCCCTTTTCATATTTTCTTGTCCAGTTAATAACTCTTTATGTACTGGTTCAATTTATTTGAAACTTCTCATATGGAACAAGCATGATGAGATGTAGTGTCATGCACAAGGGCAATAACTCTAGCATCAATATTTTTGGAGTTACTCCCCTTTTTCATAATTTTTTTTCGGGACAATAACTTTTTATTTACCGATTCAATGTATGAAAGAAGGTACTAATACCATTCAGGTGGTCATGTATATACCATGGTCAACCACACCATGGGTTGGTGGGGTGGGGAGAGTGGAGGTTTTTTTCAGTCAGGTGGGGGACTCATGTCTTGCATAGCAATACAACATGCCCTTGTTTTTAGCAAAGCTCAGGGTGAGCTTTTGGGAGACTTGCTTGTGAACACTCTAGTGGTCACAATTGTAGTCCAATCTTCATGAAACTTGGTCAGAATGATTGTCTTGATAAAATCTCGGATGAGTTCGAAAGTGGGTCAAGTTGTGTTAAAAACTAGGTCACTAGGTCAAATACAGTAAAACCCCGAACTCTCGAACCCCGGAAAACTCGTTCACTACCCTTAATTCGAACTAATTCTGCGGCCCAACTCTTTCCTTAAATTCTATATGTTCGACCTCGGATAATTAGACCATGCGAAACTCGAACTCTCGAACTCATCTCCCGGTCCGCTGATTAATAAAACAGTGCAAAGTACCTTTGATAAGTCGAACCGTTGTCTTACCTGTATGGCTGCGCATCGAACCGAAGATTCACACCTCTCAGGTGACTATCTCAGCTCACCGATAATTACGTGATTGGTAGACAATGGGTGAATGTTGTGTGATGTTTTATCAAGGTGTTAAAATTTAAATGTGTGTTTGTGAGGGTTGTTTTGAGCTAACATTGACTGTCATATCGTAGGGCTATAACACGATCGAAATGTTCAAACTTCATCGTTCACAATAACAGAAATAACAGTTGAACGAATATATTTGTTCTCCTCTGTTTTTATCCGTGAATGTTAATTGAGTTAATTTATGGCCCTATATGCGAATCCACTTAAGAAAACACAAGGAATTGTTTTTCCCCAATACTGATCTGTTGCAACCATCTATATAACGGAATTTTACCAATTTTTTGTGTTCTCGTAGAAATTTAAATGGGTTGTACATAAACCGAGACGATGATGACAGGTCGTTCAGTCTCGGTTTTTAACCAGACAAAATGGCGAGATATATACATAGCATAGATACGTTCATGGCAGAAACACGAAATTTGGAATAATAGGACGATGTTTTTATAGAATTATGGATAGCATTAGTATTTTCATTGTATTGCAAAGGCAGCAAAAACTGCGTTTTGTTATAGAAGTTTGTTTATTCATTTCCGACATGAAAATATTCTCAAACTCGCGTTCGAACAATTTCTGTACCATTTGCTACCAAACGAATATGAGACTCAGATCTTTCGAACCACCCTTAATTCGAACTAAAATTTATGGTCCCCAAGGTGTTCGAGAGATCGGGGTTTTACTGTAGTAGGAAAACCTTGTGAACCCTCTAGAGGTCACATTTTTAGCCCAATTTTCATGAAACTTGGTCAGAATGATTGTCTTGATAAAATCTTGGAGGAGTTTGAAAAGTGGGTTGCATCGGGTAAAAAACTAGGTCACTAGGTCAAACCGTAAAAAATAAACCTTGTGAACACACTAGTGGTCACATTTTTAGTCCAATCTTCATGAACCTCTTTCAGAATGAATGTCTTGATAAAATCTCGGACGAGTTCGAAAGTGGGTCATGTGGGGTCAAAAACTAGGTCACTAGGTCAAACAGAAAAACCTTGTGAACACTCTAGTGGTCACATTTTTTGTCCAATCTTCATGAAACTTAGTCATAATGATTGTCTTGATAAAATCTCAAACAAGTTTGAAAGTGGGTTATGTGGGGTTAAAAACTAGGTCAAATAGTAGGAAAACCTTGTGAACACTCGAAAGTTCACATTTATAGCCAAATCTTCATGAAAATTGGTCCGAATGATTGTCCTAATAAAATCTTTGACAAGTTTGAAAGTGGGTTATGTGCGGTCAAAAAGTAGGTCACTGGGTCATATCTTAGAAAAATCTAGTTTACACTCCATTGGCCACTTTTTTAGCCCGATCTTCCTCAAACTTGCTCACAGTGTTTGTCTTGGTGATATTAAGGTTAAGTGTGATCGTGGGTTGGGTGGGAATAAAAAGTAGGTCACTAGGTTTAATCTAGATTGCTCTAGAGGGCACATTTTTAGCCCAATCTTCATTGGTCAGAATCATTGTCTTGATAAAATCAATATACTAAATCTTTGAAATTCTTGTTCTGCAGAACCACTGCTCATGTTCCACTATCAACATTGTTCAAATATTGTCCCTAAGGTCAATATTGGCCCTACCCATAGGCTACCCAGCAAAATCTTAAATCTATGGTAATCAGATGAGCGATTAAGGGCCATCTTGTTACATATGCGGCTAAAACACGGTATTTGTTCAGTTTTCATTTTTATCATGTTATATATCACTTTGGAACAAACCATAGCACTTAATGTTTAAAACTGACACTCTATCAGGGCTCTAGAAATCCGGAAAATCGCCGGTCTGGACCGATTTTTGACTTGTCAGACCGGTTTGTACAACAGAATTTGAAAAAAAATCGGTCCCAAAATTTCAAGCAGACTACACCTATCTAATTAGAATCATCGGTCTATTAGCTAAATGTTGCAATTCGTTAGTGCCCTATCATAAACGTGTCAAGGGATTAAATGCCTGGGGTCAGGATTATGGGCCAGTCGGTCTTGGCATACTTACCTCTCGCAGCTAGCCACTGAGCCATGTAATATTGATAAGACGTGCTAGGCATTGTGCACTTTCATCCATTTATTATGCCGCAAACAGTTCGTTTGTTTATGCCGTAATTATGTCTCCCCCCATATTTATATGGGGGAGACATGTTGTTTTCGTGAGAGCTGTCTGTCTGTCCGTCACACTTTTTGTCCGGACGATAACTTCAATATGCCTGATGCCAGTTGATTGAAACTTCATATATGGAAAGAGCATAATGAGAGGAAGTGTCATGCACAAGGTCCATAACTCTGGCTTCACTAATATAAGAGTTATTGCCCCTTGTAAAAAAAAAATAGCACTTTTTTGTCCGGACGATAACTCTTATATGGCTCATGCCATTGGAATGAAACTTCATATATGGAAAGATCATGAGGAGAGGAAGTGTCATACACAAGGTCCATAACTCTGGCTTCACTAATAATGGAGTTGTTGCCCTTGTAAAAAAAAATCACAATATTTTGTCCGGACGATAACTCCTATATGGCTCATGCCATTGGATTGAAACTTCATATATGGAAAGATCATGACAAGAGGAAGTGTCATACAGAAGGTCCATAACTCTGGCTTCACTAATAATGGAGTTATTGCCCTTGTAATTTTTTTTCACAATTTTTTGTCCGGACGATAACTCCTATATGGCTCATGCCATTGGAATGAAACTTCATACATGGAAAGATCATGATAAGAGAAAGTGTCATGCTCAAGGTCCATAACTCTTGTTTCACTAATATTGGAGTTATTGCCCTTTGTAAAAAAAAATCACAATTTTGTTGTCAGGATGATAACTCCTATATGGCTCATTCCATTGGAATGAAACTTCATACATGGAAAGATCATGATAAGAGAAAGTGTCATGCTTAAGGTCCATAACTCTTGTTTCACTAATATTGGAGTTATTGCCCTTTGTAAAAAAAATCACAAATTTTTGTCAGGATGACAACTCCTATATGGCACATGCCATTAGAGTGAAACTTCATACATGGAAAGATCATGATAAGAGAAAGTGTCATGCATAAGGTCCTTAACTCTGGCTTCAATAAATTGAGAGTTATTGCCCCTTGTACATTTGTTTAACGCTTTCTTGTACGGATGATAACTCCTACATGGCTCTTGCCATTGTATTCAAACTTCATACATGGAAAGAGCATAATGAGAGAAAGTGTCATGAACAAGGGCCATAACTCTGGCTTCAATACTTTTGGATTTATTGCCCTTTGTTACATTTTTAGTCCGATCAATAACTCCTGTTCGACTGATGCTATTGGAATGACATTTCATTTATGGAAAGAGCATGATGAAAGTAAGTAAGTGTCGTGCACAAGGGCCATAACTCTGGTGTCAATATATTTGGAGTTATTAGCTGTTACAATTTTCTTCTTGAAAAATGTGATGTGGAAAGCGCATAATGAGGGGAAGTATCAATCATCAAGTCCATAACATTTTTAGTGATTTCCCTTTACATATTGTTTTTATTAGAGGGGAGACATCCGTTTTTGTGACAAAAACCTCTAGTTTGCATTGATGTCGTAATTACCTACCTTTTACCTGGTAACAAACGGTCCGTAGTAAATTAATGAAATGCCGCCTAATTATGTTTGTTTATTTAATTACTGTAACAGTCCGTAGATTTAGGCTACTCTATTTTTTTGTATTTAAAACGAAGCATATGTTTATCTAAAGAAATAGATGTGTAACCTTTATCAAGGCTGACATGTCACTGACACATAACATCTTTGCATCAGGTTTTTATGAGCAAATACTCTCTTGATATCCATCAGCAACACAATTTACTTTGAAGAATCATATCAAAAGTCAACAATATGTCAGCTTTATTCCACAGGAGACCGCAAAAATGAAGATTGAACCTGGACAGAAAAAAATGTATGAACACGAGATATTTAGACTATAATTATATCTCGTGTTCATACATTTTTTTGTGTCCAGGTTCATACTTCATTGGGACGGTCCCTATATATCTAGTGTTCATACATTTTTTATGCCCCCAAAGGCGGGCATATAGTAATCGCATTGTCCGTCTGTCCGTCCGTCCCAAATTCGTGTCCGGTCTGTAACTTCATCTATCAATGGATTTGAATATAACTTGCCACAAATGTTCACCAGACAGAGACGATATGTCGCGTTCAACTCCCTGGTCCATGGGTCAAAGGTCAAGGTCACAGGGTACAATTACTTTGTCACAAATTTCGTGTCCGGTCTGTAACTTCATCTATCAATGGATTTCAATATAACTTCCCACAAATGTTTACCACACAAAGACGATGTGTCGCGTTCAACTCCCAGGTCCATAGGTCAAAGGTCATGGTCACAGGGTACGATTACTTTGTCACAAATTTCGTGTCCTGTCTGTAACTTCTTCATCTATCAAGTGTCCGGTCTGTAACTTCTTCATCTATCAATGGATTTGAATATAACTTGCCACAAATGTTCACCAGACAAAGACGATGTGTCCCATTCAACTCCCTGGTCCATGGGTCAAAGGTCAAGGTCACAGGGTACAATTGCTTTGTCACAAATTTCGTGTCCGGTCTAACTTCTTCATCTATCAATGGATTTCAATATAACTTCCCACAAATGTTTACCACACAAAGACGATGTGTCGCGTTCAACTCCCAGGTCCATAGGTCAAAGGTCAAGGTCACAGGGTACAATTACTTTCTCACAAATTTCGTGTCCGGTCTGAAACTTCTTCATCTATCAATGGATTTCAATATAAATTGGCACAAATGTTCACCACACAAAGACGATGTGTCGCTTTCAACTCCCAGGTCAAAGGTCAAGGTCACAGGGTACAATTACTTTGTCACAAATTTCGTGTCCGGCCTGTAACTTCTTTATCTATCAATGGATTTCAATATAACTTGGCACAAATGTTCAGCACACAAAGACGATTTGTCGCGTTCAACTCCCAGGTCCATAGGTCAAAGGTCAAGGTCACAGGGTACAATTACTTTGTCACAAATTTCGTGTCCGGTCTGTAACTTCTTTATATATCAATGGATTTCAATATGATTTGGCACAAATGTTCACCAGACAAAGATGATGTGTCGCTTTCAACTCCCTGGTCCATGGGTCAAAGGTTGAGGTCACAGGGTACAATTACTTTGTCACAAATTTCGTGTCCGGTCTGTAACATCTTTATCTGTCAATGGATTTCAATATAACTTGGCACAGATGTTCACCAGACAAAGTCGATGTGTAGCGTTCAGCTCCCTGGTCCATATGTCAAAGGTCAAGGTCACAGGGTACAATTACTTGTTTATCTGTCAATGGATTTCAAAGGAACCTGGCACAAATGTTCAACACACAAAGACGATGTGTCAACTCCCTGGTCCATGGGTCAAAGGTCAAGGTCACAGGGTACAATTTTTGGGGGCATTTGTCACGTGACTGTGACATCTCTTGTTTCTGTCCAGGTTCATACTTCATTGGGACGGTCCCCTGTGCTTGATTCAAGTTAAAGGTTGACCTATTTTCGAGACTCCACATTTAAAGAGCTCCATTTATTGTATTGAAGAGAAAAACAATTCTGAGTAGTGACTTTCATTTATCTGATGATGAATAGGTATGCATCATAAGCTAAATGATAATTACCAGTCATGTAAGCTAGTTTTCTTGCTTCTCTTTCAAAGCCTTCAAAACTGCCACACATGCCGACTTGAAATGTCATTAGTTTTCGCGAATGTCAAATGTCATTAGTTTTCACAAATTTCAATATTTAATGCTGTCATATTATTACAAACAAACTATAAGGGGACAAATGGCACATATTCAAACATACTACCAGGTGACAAATTAATGTCCAAAAACACGAGGGGCTAATGTCCGCTCATTGAGAAAATGGTGGGGCATATGTCCGGGAGGCTAATGTCCGTTTCTCGGCTGGACCGGTTGGGATTTGAAAATTTCTAGAGCCCTGCACTCTATATATGCCACATCAACCTCTAATGCTGGCCAAAGCCACTACTTAGGTCAAGAAGAATAGAGCATTTAACAGGGGTGAGAATTTTCCGCGGATTTCGTTTCACTCGGGACCGTTTTTGAGATCGATGTAAATCCGATGAGAAATTTGGAGGGGGGGGGGTTATGGCGATTAATTCAGGAAATTATTATTTGCCGATATATTCTTTCACTACTCCCAAGTAAATCCGCGTTAACAGCGAGATTTCGGTTCAGCTAATCGAATGACGAGACTCTTGTCCTACAGCCAATCAAAACGCTCGTATTATGCAGTGTTCGTTCAACATTTCCAAGATGGCGTCCGTGATATAAAATTCTGTATCTGTACTGTCAATTCATCTGAATTTAAGACGAAAATGAGAAGCATAGGCAGAGATTACGATAACTGTGGAAAACAAGTTCTACCCAGGATGGCTAGAGAAAGAAATTACGTTGACATTTGGTAAAGAAACAAGAAAAGTGATATTTGGCGACGATTTCGTGAAGCTGAAAGTAAACCTCCTCGGACGGTCCCGGGTCGTTTCGGCCACAATTGAGACCGAAACGACCAAGGAATTCGTGGAATATATCAGCATAAGACGGAATATATCAGCATAAGACATCACATTTTTATATAACCAATATAATTCTATATAAACCCGATGTTTTACCATATTAGGATACTTTTATGTAAATTTGAAACTGAAAAGATGAACGCGTTTCCGTGTATTGATCTGTCTCCAAACATAGAAGCAGGGTGTCTAACATCTAGTCTGGATCCAAAGTGTTTGCACAAATAATCATTCATCAGCAGACTAAAGGTTAACATCTAACAACAAAATATGTCCGTATTGCATTCAATTCTGCAAATTCCGTTCATTCAAATTAAACATTACATAATCTTGGTCTACTCTGTTTGCAATTTATTTAATGAATCTTTTCTGTGTATTCCTTCCAATCACATCACAATTGCCCTTTATATAATTCTATAATGTGGCCGAAACGGTTTGGGTCCGAAACGACCCGACACCGCTCGGACGAGGGACCTTGTGTAATACTGTAAACTTTGTTCCAAACAAATGAATTACGGAAAACGCGACTGCGTAGCATTCAAGAACCATCTGAAAAGCATTAAACATGTCCAGTTATTGAAACAGCGGATTTCCAGTCACAGGTAAAAACCTGTAATGTCAAGTATTCACCAGAAAGCTATATATAGGTAATGTTAAAGGAACTGGTCAAGATGTATCGATTCAGAAAAGTTATATTTTGTTTTTTAATAAACCAGTTTAATGAATTAGAAGATGGTTTATTGACATAAAAAAGTAACGAGAATCAGAGTTTGAATGTGAACTTTGACTAGAAATTGTGACTGTAATGTGAACTTTGGTGAATTTTGTCTAGAAAGTTAACTTACAATACCATGCCAACTTTAAATCAAATTTTGTATCTTTATTTGTGATCACCGAGTAACATTTGATTTCATTTTTAAAACATGTGAGTTTTAATTGCTTGTGTTTGACAAGAAATTAATCTGGCAATGTTGAATGGATCCAATAATAAACTGAATGTAAATTGTATGGACATGCTCTACAACTGGTTTGTTTGAAACACAGCTCATCATGTATGACATATAACTCAAGTATAATTGTAAAAAAACACATGAATGACGGACCCAAGTCAGAAAATAAGTCAACGACAAATAATCACACGCACAAAACACCAGAACAATACAAGAATGGGGACACAGTGGGTCTAAAATCTAGAATGTGTATGTTGCAGAGGTGATGGTTGTGTTTGATTCAGAGTTTCGGCCGAATTATATGAAAAAGTCGGACAGTATATATGGCCAGAGAAATTTTTGCATCCTAAGAGCAAATGAATCGTATCATTTAAGGTCTGAAATCATATATAGTTATTTGTGAAAGAGGGTATTTTGAATTCTGGAGCTGTCTGAGGTCAAACAAACACTCATGAAAGATAACAAACATGTAAATTTCAAAGGACTGACAACTGCAAAGATATTATGTAGTGTCCATAACCAGTTCTAAATTATTTCTTGCACATTTTTAACACAAAGCAGGTGTAAAAAACTGTTAAAATGCTCTTTCTCCAGGTTGCTTATTGCTTATATTAGACAACAGTATATATTTTTATACCCCCCTTTTGAAAAAAAGGGGGTATATTGCTTTGCACATGTCGGTAGGTCGGTCGGTAGATCGATGGTTTCCGAACGATAACAAATAAACGACTTGGCCTAGAATCTTCAAACTTGCTGTGGTGGTTGGTCATGACAAGTAGATGACCCCTATTGTTTTTGAGGTCACTAGGTCAAAGGTCAAGGTCACCATGACCTAAAATGGTGAAATAGTTTCCGATCAATAACTGCTCAAGGATTTGGCTTGGGATCTTCAAACTTGCTGTGGTGGTTGGTCATGACCACTAGATGACCCCTATTGATTTTGAGGTCACTAGGTCAAAGGTCAAGGTCACCATGACCTTAAATGGTTAAATGGTTTCCGATCAATAATTGCTCAAGGGTTTAGCTTAGAATCTTCAAACTTGCTGTGGTAGTTGGTCATGACCACTGGATGACCCCTATTGATTTTGAGGTCACTAGGTCAAAGGTCAAGGTCACCATGACCTTAACTGGTAAAATGGTTTCCGATCAATAACTGCTCAAGGGTTTGGCTTAGGATCTTCAAATTTGCTTAGGTGGTTGATCATGACAACTAGATGAGTCCTATAGTTTTTTAGGTCACTAGGTCAAAGGTCAAGGTCACCATGACCTTAAAGGGTGAAATGGTTTGCGATCAATAACTGCTCAAGGGTTTGGCCTAGGATCTTCAAATTTGCTTTGGTGTTTGGTAATGACTACTAGATGACCCCTATTGCTTTTTAGGTCACTAGGTCAAAGGTCAAGGTCACCATGCTCTTAACTGGTCAAATGGTTTCCGATCAATAACTGCTCAAGGGTTTGGCTTAGAATCTTCAAACTTGCTGCGATAGTTGGTCATGACAACTAGATAAGCCCCTATTGTATTTGAGGTCACTAGGTCAAAGGTCAAGGTCACCATGACCTTAACTTGTAAAATGGTTTCTGATCAATAACTGCTCAAGGGTTTGGCTTAGGATCTTCAAATTTGCTTAGGTGGTTGGTCATGACAACTAGATAAGCCCTATGTTTTTTAGGTCCAAAGGTCAAGGTCACCATGACCTTAACTGATGAAATTGTTTGCGATCAATAACTGCTCAAGGGTTTGGCTTAGGATCTTCAAACTTGCTGTGGTGGTTGGTCATGACCAGTAGATAACGCCTATTACAGACCTGTTTACAATTACGTTTTGGGCGTAATTATTACGTTTTTCACCTCCAATTTACGCTATTATGGTCCCAGACATTAAATTACGCTCATTTAAAATTTTCGGCGCCGTATTTTTTCCTTATCGTATTATACCGTATTTCGGGGAGTAGGCGCCGCATTTTCCCCCTTGTTTCATCGCGGCGCCGGCGTTTAGTCCATACCAATTGTGCGCATGTGCAATGAATGTATTTACAAAATGGCAGAGTGGGACAAGCAGACGCCGGAATCGAGAACGAATAAACAATGTCATGAAACTATTGACTCTTTTCCGAACAAACCGACGAATAAGAAAAAGAAATCAGTTGTGAACCAACAATATAAAGCTGCTTATCATGAAGCATGGAATTGCTTAGGACCGTCAGTCGATGGAGACTTACGTGAAGTGCTCAGTTTGCACGATAGATTTTTCATGTGCACACTGTGGACGATTTGCTTGTATTCGTCATATAAACTCTAAGTCACACGGCGAATTTGTAAAGCTGAAGGAAAAACAGACATCTATGAAAGACATGTATGTTGCAAAATCATCGGCGAAAAAAAAAAGTTTCAATAAAAAGACAAACTCGTGGCAAAAGCAGAAACAATCATGTGCGAACTAATAGCTGAATTGAGTGTTTCTTTTAGTTTAGCTGACAAAAAATGATTTAAAGATAGCAGCTGGTTAGTAAAAATCTGCATTTTTCTTAACCCTTTCCTCCATGTGGATTTATACTGGCCTCTGCCTACGATGAATAGTCTTTAGATATAAGTAATAGTTTTCACTTTTTGAAAAGTTTTAATATTTTTTTTTATTTAAAAGCATTATGGAAAATTGAAAATGTTCTCCTATGGAGCATTAATGCTCCATTTTCCATGAAATTTTCAAATATCACATTAATTTCTCAGATGTGCCAAAATGTATGAATATTCAAAGAGTTCTGTGACCAAAAATAAGTTGAAAACATGTACTGCTCAGTTGCTGCATTGAAAAAGCGGATAGAGTTATTGTATAAAAATACATGTGTTTTTTTCCGTTTTCACAGTAAAAAGGCGGTCAATATGATTTTGTCTCGGTATTACACTTGCCTACCCCAAGATTACACTTAAATTGGAAGATGATTACACTTGCGCAAAAGTATGGGTAAACAGGTCTGCTATTATTTTTGAGGTCACTAGGTCAAAGGTCAAGGTCACCATGACCTTAACTGGTGAAATGGTTTGCGATTAATAACTGCTCAAGGGTTTGGCTTAGGGTCATGACCAGTAGATAACCCTTATTATTTTTGAGGTCACTAGGTCAAAGGTCAAGGTCACCATGACCTTAACTGATGAAATGGTTTCCAATTAATTACTGCTCAATGGTTTGGTTCGGGATCTTCAAACTTGCTGTGGTAGTTGGTTGTGACCACTTGATGACCCTAAAGTTGTTGAGGTCACTAGGTCAAAGGTCAAGGTCACCATGACCTTAATATGTGAAATGTTTTCAGATCAATAAATGATCAGTGGTTTGGCTTAGGATATTCAAAGTTGCTGTGGTGATTAGTCATGACCGCTAGATGACCTCTATAGTTGAGGTCACTAGATCAAAGGTCAGGGGGTCTGGGGGGTATACATGTTTTACAAACATCTCTTGTTTAGTGTTTAGTTGAGAGGATTTTAAACTAAACACAAACATTCTGTATGGTTCTACATATTCATGTGATAGTTTTTGTTTAGAAGTTTAGCTAAAAGAAAGTGATGTTTCACAAATTTGTTTACATTCTGTTTTAAATGTTTCAGCAAAAATAATTAAAAAGAACAAGCTATTTGATATGTTTTTTTATTGTTACATATCTCATGTAGTGTCCGTAACTTTACCATATCCCATGTGTATTTAAGCTCTGAAAAAAAATAATTGCTGAGACTTTCAGGTTGAACCAAAGAATATTTGAAAATTACAAAGTTTCAGCTTCATTGTGAATAAGTTTCAAAGCCCTATGTTGAAGTTGAATTTTTCACCCAGTGAGACACTTTACTGAACAAATACCGTGTTTTAGCCGATGGGGTTTTGTCCGCTTTGCCAGAATTGGCAATGGGGTTTTGTCCGTACCCCACTCTTGAGAGCTTTTGTGATCTTCCGGTCATCTGTCTGTCTGTCCATCAATGGTGGCTTCTATCGACATCCCTGTAACAAAACTACAGAAATGATCTTTGTATTGTGCTCTATCTAAAGTGTTAATATAATCTGAATGCATGTAGAACTTGTTGCCATGGCAATCAAAAGAAAAATCTTTAACCCTTTCCATCAATACGCCTTTCTATGCAAACAGAGTAGACCCAGATCAGATGCTCCTATAGGATCCAGGTCTGCTCTGCCATGGACAAATGTTCTTGTGTTCATGTGCCATTATAAAAATGAATCTAATTTATTTGTATGATATCATTTATTTCTAATATGAATATTTCATGGAGGAAAGGGTTAGACATTTTCTCCAATCCCAATGGTCAGAAATTAATATTTGATACAAATAGACCCTGTGGTGTTTGTTACAGGAGGGTCATTTTCACAACTTTATGGTACACATTCTCTTTTCCATAAAGAGCTTTTGTTGGGGTCTTGGTCACATTCAGTGACTGTTGTAGTTCATATTGTCTATGCCGCCGATTCTGTATTTTCAACTTAATATGAAATCTTGCAGGTATCAAGACCTGTGATCCTAAAGGAGAAGTGATGATGTACGTCTCCAAGATGGTACCTACATCAGACAAGGGTCGTTTCTATGCCTTTGGCCGTGTGTTTTCTGGAACGGTTAAAACTGGACAGAAAGTGCGCATCATGGGTGCTAACTACACACCAGGAAAGAAGGAGGGTCTTTTTGAGAAGAGCATTCAGAGGTAAAACTGCTCTTAACCTTTAGCTTGCAATGGGCGAATGAATGAATACTTATGCAAACAGTTTGGATTCAGATGAGACGTTGAGTGACTCGGCCTTTCATCAGGATCCAAACTGTTTAAAACCCTGATTGCATTTCGGTAGACAAATTGATTCTAACTTGAATTTTTAAATTGTAATAGGTGAAAAGTTCTGTAAAAATAATTTGCTTATCAGAATTTTATCAAACTTCACAGTACTCGTCCTTGAGTTGCGCTGTAAGTGGCAGTTGGACAACACTCGTCTTTGAGCAGAACAATGGATGATAGTGTGTACAATTACTAAAATTATCCATTTTCCTCCAAACCGCGTTTTGACCACTCTTTAGAACCTTCAGAGATGGTTCTAATGATTAGTCACCGTATAGGATTTGGTGGAGAAATACAACTTGCTTTACTGGTTTATATAACTCGACATATCTGAACTGTAGATGCGAAATCTAAAACAAAAAAAATGAGTAGTCCAAAGACATATAATTGGAATGTTTACTTTAATACAGCCAACATTTACTTATCAGTAATTTTAGGTATAATTTTCCAAATTTACATTCAAACTCAAAATGCTCATTTTAAATTTAATTATGATCACAACAGGGTTTGTTAAAACTTTTAAAAATGGAAAAAAGGACCATATGGTAACTACAGCTATCTATATATACAGTAGAACCCCTCTAATGCGACCACTTAATTAATCAACATGTATGTCTTTATAAGCAGGTGGTTGCTCAATGCAGAGCAAAAGTAATGCAGAAAGCTCCCCTAGGAGCTTTCTGCATTACTTTTGTCCTGCATTAAGCTAGCACCCAGAATCATACCTCTTTTAAGTGGTCGCATTAGCGGGATTTTACTGTATATTCAACTATTTATAATAATAGGTATTCTTTCAAACAGTGCAGACCCAGATCAGAAAGCTCCTACAGGAGTGATCAGACCTGCACTGATTTCCTACAGATAAACTTTATGCATGTTTTTTCTGTTTTTTTAAGGACGGTCCTTATGATGGGACGTTATATTGAGCCCATTCCAGATGTACCCTGTGGTAACATTTGTGGTCTAGTTGGTGTAGATCAGTTCTTGGTTAAAGGTGGAACCATCTCGACTTACAAAGAAGCCCACAACATGAAGGTAATATATACACACACTAAAGTGGTAAATCATACAATTTGTATACATAATGATTGTCAGAGCTACAGATAAAGAGATGCGTATACAAATACTAAAATTGTCATTTCTCCACCAAACCCTATTCTATGACCACTCTTAGAATCGTCTTTTTGAGATAATTCTAAAGAGTGGTCACAGTAATGGGTTTGGTGGAGAAATAATGGAGCTAATCTTAAAAATGTTTAAATTGTACGCAACATATCTGGACCTGATTATGTATTAGTCATGGTACTTGGCTGGCAAGTTCCACTTATACCTTAACCCTTATCCTGCTGTGAAAATAAGTCTGCTTAAATTTGGATCTTGTACTGAATCAGTGACTATTGAGGTCAAAATGACTATCACAATAGAATGGCGATAGTCAAAACACTATCGCAATAGTTTAGAAACTATTGCAATCTTATCATAACAGTGATTAATCTAGAAATTTGAACCACGAGTCCCAGGTCTTGCACATCTGAAAACAAAGAGTTCACAGGAAAACTGAGTCTCAAACTGAATTGATGAGTCCTAAGCATTAATTACGATTTAACATCAGTTGGAATGTGTTTACGGCTGGCCATTACAGAATTATCTCCCCTTTGGTCCTTTTACCTTAGTAGTTAGTGTCACAAACTTGGATTTTCAATCAAGACTGCCATGCGAGGGTATTCATCACCTTTAGTGATAGTTCTAGTTTATTACTTTGATCGGTATCTCAACTGGAGTATATTATACAGCAATTTAAGTAAAACTTCCTCAAACGGTGTGGATCAATAAAAAAGAAATAGGAATTATTTATTACTTTGATCAGTATCAAAACTGGAGTATAAAGTTAGTAGATCTCATTGAGGGGAAGACCCCTACATAAGAACCATAACTCCTTATTACAAAATTTTGGAGTTATGGGCCTTTATATTTTTCAAAAATGTTTAATTCAGCTAGACAAACACCAAATCAGACCAGCGTTGGCGCCGCACGTGGCTCTTGTTCAATCTTTGCTTTTAGCTCACCTGAGCCAAAGGCTCAGGATGAGCTATTGTGACCGCGATCTGTCCGGCATCCGTGCACATTTTCAAACGACATCTCCTCTGAAACTGCTGACCCAGTGGCTAGGGGGAAGGAAATGTTATTCACATTATGACCCCGCCCTAGGGCTTGTCAGTTTTTCATAGGAAAATCTTTAAATATCTTCTTCTGAAACTGATAGGCCTAGATCTTTGATATTTGGTATGTAGCATGATCTTATGGTTCTCTACAAGATTGTTCAAATTATGACCCATGGGCCAAAAATGGCCACGCCCAAGGACTTAATCAGTTTTTCATAGGAAAATCTTTAAAAATCTTCTTCTCTGAAACTGTAAGGCCTAGACCTTTGATATTTGGTATGTAGCATGATCTTATGGTCCTCTACATAGATTGTTCAAATTATGACCCCTGGACAAAAAATGGCCCCGTCCAAGGGCTTATCAGTTTTTCATAGGAAAATATCTTCTGATGAAATTGTAAGGCCTAGACCTTTGGTATTTGGTATGTAGCATGATCTAATGGTCCTCTACAAAGATTGTTCAAATTGTGATCCCCGGACCAAAAATGGCCCCGCCCAAGGGCTTATCAGTTTTTCATAGGAAAATCTTTAAAAATCTTCTCCTCAGAAACTGTAAGGCCTAGACCTTTGATATTTGGTATGTAGCATGATCTAATGGTCCTCTACAAAGATTTTTCAACTGACCCCTGGGCCAAAAATGGGCCCGCTCAAGGGCTTATCAGTTTTTCATAGGAAAATCTTTAAAAATCTGAAACTGTAAGGCCTAGTTTTAAAAATCTTCTGAAACTGTAAGGCCTAGACCTTTGATGTTTGGTATGTAACATAAACATGATCTAATGGTCCTCCACAAATATGTAGCTTTGGCTTGTGGTCCTCTGCCAAGAACTTACGACCCTGACCTCTTGGCGAAACTTGGCCCTGCCTTGGGGCTTATCAGTTTTTCATGGGACAAGTATGAAATATCATTTTTCTCTGAAACCATAAGGCCTTTAATTAATGGCATACTGCTTTGCCTTGTTGTTCTCTACCAAGGTTGTACAAGGTTATCTCAGATGAGCGCTTCAGGGCCTCGTGGCCCTCTTGATAATACAAATTTTCAATTTTGGCCAAAACGTCCTAGGCCGAAAAAATGGATGGCCAAAACGTCCTACATCTAGATGGTTCATAGGGTTAGAAAAAAAGGGCCTTACAATTAAGTTATCATTTTAGGTGATGAGATTCTCAGTGAGTCCTGTTGTAAGAGTAGCAGTGGAATGCAAGAATCCTTCCGAATTGCCCAAACTGGTAGAAGGACTGAAGCGGTTGTCAAAGTCTGACCCTATGGTGCAGGTAAGTCGACATTGCTACGTGCGATCGATACCCCTTCCCGGTTCAGTATTCATGTAAGAAATAATGACA
Organism: Azorinus chamasolen; assembly: GCA_963576725.1. NCBI lineage: Eukaryota > Metazoa > Mollusca > Bivalvia > Cardiida > Solecurtidae > Azorinus > Azorinus chamasolen. The sequence goes on from OY755239.1 coordinate 13,954,586, forward strand.
TGAATATTTATCAGCTTAATTTTTATAACGCAAATATTTTCAAGGGAATTTTTTGCTTTGACTAAAACTACAATCGGATCCAATTTTTATAGCACAAATTTTTTCAAGGGAATTTTTGGCTTTGACAAAAACTGTACAATTAGATCTATATCATGTCAAAAGCAAATAAAGTATTCCCTGATCAGACAGCTTCTATAGGTATGCTAATCGAATAAAGAGACTCTTGTCCTACAGCCGTTCAAAGCACTTGTATTATGCAGTGTTCGTACAACCTTCCAATATGGCATCCGTGTTATGAATTTCTGTATCTGTGCTGTCAATTAATGTGAATGTAAGACAAAAATGAGAAGCACAGGCAGAGATTACGAATACAGTGTGAAAAATAAGTTTGAAAACACAAGATTGCTAGAGAAAGAAATGACATTGACATTTGGTAAAGAAACAAGAAAATTATTAATTGGCAACGATTTCGTGAAACTGAATGTAAACCTTCCTTTCAAGGTGTATTGTAGATTGTGTCATAAATCAATTGATCTTGTAAGATGGGAGAGGGTGCTTTGCAGTCACATGAGAAAGGTGATGAACACTAAATGAACAATCTATGTCATTCTACGCAAAGAGGCATGGATGCGTTTAACTTTACTGTTCTGTTACTATAATATGATCTAGTATACTGTTCTGTTACTATAATATGATATAGTAATCGCCCTGTCAGTCAGTCGGTCAGTCACGCTTTTTTTTAGCTCACCAGAGCACTTTGTGCTCAGGGTGAGCTTTTGTGGTTGTTCGGCGTCCGTCATCAACAATTTGAACCTTTAAAAATCTTCTCCTGAATCTAAAGGGTTTTCATCCTTGGCACATAGTATCATCTTTAGGTCCTCTACAAAAGTTATATAAATTATGCCCCTGGGGTCAAAATTGGCCCCGCCCCAAGGCACCAAATTATGCCCCTGGGGTCAAAATTGGTCCCGCCCCAGGGGTGGGAAGTTTTCAATAGAAACATATAGTAAAACTTTGAAAATCTTCTCTTTAACCAAAAGGTTCTCAGCTTTCATATTTGGCACATAGCATCATGTTTAGGTCCTCTACAAAGTTATATAAATTATGGCCCTGGGGTCAAAATTGGCCCCGCCTCCAGGGGTGGGCAGTTTTCAATAGAAACAAATAATGAAATCTTTGAAAATCTTCTTCTCTGAAACTGGAAGTCTCTCAGCTTTCATATTTGGCACAGAGCATCATGTTCAGGTCCTCTACAAAAGTTATAAAAAATTATGGCCCTGGCGTCAAAATTGGCCCCGCCCCAGGTGTGCCTTGTTTTCAATAGAAACATATAGTAAAACTTTGAAAATCTTCTCCTGAAACCAGAAGGTTCTCAGCTTTCATATTTGGCACATAGCATCATGTTCAGGTCCTCTACAAAAGTTATATAAATTATGACCCTGGGGTCAAAATTGGCCCGCCTCCAGAAGGGGGGGGGGGGGGGGCAGTTTTCAATAGAAACAAATAGTGAAATCTTTGAAAATCTTCTGATGAAACTGAAAGGCTCTCAGCTTTCATATTTGGCACATAGCATCATGTTCAGGTCCTCTACAAAAGTTATATAAATTATTGCCCCAGGGTCAAAATTGGACCTGCCCCAGGGGTGGGCAGTTTTAAATAGAAACAAATACATGTAGTGAAAACTTAAAAAAAACCTCCTGAAAAATACCTTCTCCTGAAACTTGAAGGTTCTCAGCTTTCATATTTGGCACATAGCATCATGTTCAGGTCCTGTACAAAATTTATAAAAATTATGGCACCAGGGTCAAAATTGGCCCCGCCCCAGGGGTGGGCAGTTTTCAATAGAAACAAATAGTGAAATCTTCTTCTCTGAAACTGGAAGATTTTCGGCTTTCACATTTTGCACATAGCATCATGTT
>OY755239.1:13956704-14054204 GCA_963576725.1 Azorinus chamasolen
CATTTATGTGTAGTTTATTCCAAAGACACATGCATAACTATGTTCACTTTTATAATATAGAACCACTGAAATGAAGTTATAAAATTTGGAGAAAAAACTGCATGACTGTCTTATGTGACTACCTGTCTTATGTGACCCTCTTGGTTTTCTCCCACTAAAGGTCACATAAGACAGGTTTGACTGTACTTCCACTTTTATAGTTCAATACACTTTTCTTTTCAGTGTATCATTGAAGAATCTGGAGAACACATTATAGCAGGTGCAGGAGAATTGCACTTGGAAATCTGCTTGAAAGATCTTGAAGAAGACCATGCTTGCATCGAACTGAAGAAGTCAGACCCTGTGGTATCGTACAGAGAAACTGTCACAGAGGTGTCGTCAGAAGTGTGTCTATCCAAGTCCCCAAACAAACACAATCGTCTCTTCATGAAGGCTGCACCTTTACCAGATGGTTTAGCACAGGATATAGACGATGTAAGAATCAAGTTCTCATCAGTGTAAAGTACAACACTACTATTATTGTTATTACTCAATTGATATTCATGTAAGAAATAATGTCATGAAAATTAATTGTAATGGCACAAGGAGACGAGGAATTATGGCCAGGGCAGAAACTGTAGGATCATATCTATATTGTATCATAAGCAAACAGAGCAGACTGATCAGACAGCTCCTTGTAGGAGCCGAGCCGTCTGATCTGGGTCTACTCTGAACAAAGTTGATATGAAATCACAATGGTTTCAATAGGTTACCGTTTCAGAGGCATCAAAAGGCATCAATATGAGGGAATGGGTTAAAGAAGGGAAGTTTTGCTCCAAGTAAAAGTTTTTGCTCCAAGTAAGAGTTATTAGGGCCCTACATTGAAAATCCAGGAGCCCAATAAGAATTACATTTTCTATCAACACTTGTTGTGACTTGACAACTCAAACAGTACTTCACATATTGGTTTCATATTAAGGGCATATGCTAAGTATCATCAGAGGAAGACTCCTATAGTTTTTATACGCCCACCTAATAAAGGTGGTCGTATATTGTCGTGGCCCTGTCCGTCCGTCCGTTCGTTCGTCCGTCAACATTTTGTTTGTCCGCTGTTTTCTGGGAAAACCATTTGACAGATATTAATGAAACTTCACACAAATGTTTAATGCATCAAGATCTGAAGCTGAGTTGATTCTGAGGTTCATTTGATTTTTCATTTCAGAGTTATGGCCCTTGTTTTAAAAAAATGCAAATAGTTTGTCTACTGTTTTCTGGGAAAACTATTTAAAAGATATTAATGAAACTTCACACAAATGTTTAATGCATCAAGATCTGAAGCTGAGTCGATTCTGAGGTTCATTTGATTTGTCGTTTCGGAGTTATGGCCCTTTTACTTAAAAATAGTGCAAATACATGCAAATAGTTTGTCCGCTGTTTTCTGGGAAACCTATTTGACAGATATTAATGAAACTTCACACAAATGATTAATGCAACAAGATCTGAAGCTGAGTTGATTCTGAGGTTCATTGGATTTTTCATTTCAGAGTTGTGGCCCATGTCCTTAAAAAATATGCAAACAGCTTGTCCACTGTTTTCTGGAAAAACTATTTGAGAGATATTAATGAAACTTCACACAAATGTTTAATGTATCAAGATCTGAAACTGAATTGATTCTGAGGATCATATGATTTTTCTTTTCAGAGTTATGGCCCTTGTCCTTAAAAAATAATGCAAATACATGCAAATAGTTTGTCCGCTGTTTTCTGGGAAAACTATTTGAGAGATATTAATGAAACTTCACAAAAATGTTTAATGCATCAAGATCTGAAACTGAATTGATTCTGAGGATCATTTAATTTTTCTTTTCAGAGTTATGGCCCTTGTCCTTAAAAAATAATGCAAATACATGCAAATAGTTTGTCCGCTGTTTTCTGGGAAAACTATTTGAGAGATATTAATAAAACTTCACAAAAATGTTTAATGCATCAAGATCTGAAGCTGAGTTGATTCTGAGGTTCATTTGATTTTTCATTTCAGAGTTATGGCCCTTGTCCTAAAAAATATGCAAATAGTTTATCCGCTGTTTTCTGGGAAAACTATTTTGAGAGATATTAATGAAACTTCACACAAATGTTTAATGCATCAAGATCTGAAGCTGAGTAGATTTTGAGGTTTATTTGATTTGTCGTTTCGGAGTTATGGCCCTTTTACTTAAAAAATAATGCAAATATATGCATATAGTTTGTCCGCTGTTTTCTAAACTGTTTGACAGATATTAATGAAACTTCATACACATGTTTAATGCATCAAGACCTGAAGCTAAGTCGATTCTGAGGATCATTTGATTTGTTGTTTCGGAGTTATGGCCCTTGCACTTAAAAAAATAATGCAAATCTATGCAAATATGAGGATGGCCATAACTTTTCATTTGAAACGATATTTACTTCAATTTTTTTAAAAAATAGTATCACCTTAATATGGAAATCAAGATCTGAAGCACAGATTAGAAAATGTCAACACTTATAAGGCATGTTGAATCAGAGAAGATTTGCAAGTGGGCGTATTATGTACCGTATGCGGTACTCTTGTTTGGGTTTACGGACATTTGCCCCCCTGGGTTTTTAGCTTGGGTGGACATTTGCCCCCCTGACATATGCCCCCCTATTTGACTAGGGCGGACAATTGCCACTCTAGCGGTTTAGCATGGGCGGACATTTGCCCCCCCTGTTAATTTTCTCGAGGACGGACCTTTGGTCATTTTTTGCATCATCAGCATCACTAAAACATTTTACAGGAAGTTGGGCATTTAAAACAACAAAGTGTTTATATATAAAAATTACCTTCAAATAGCAACTAATCATGCGTGGGGTTTCCCAAACTTTTACAAACGAGTTTAATTGATGCCTCTATTTACCTTTTTGCAATGATTTGATGCGTGTAAATATCCTCAGTATTTGATTCGGCAGCCATTTGCAAAAATTGTAAACACAGAGGTTATATATATGCAGAAAAGGGTGTGTTCCAAATCAAATGATTCTGTGACATCAAACGTGACCTTTCGTTTTCTGAAAACGGTGACCTTTCATTTTCTGAAAACACGGACAGCCATATTTATTGTTTTAACACACAAAGGTGTATGCAGCAGAACGTGACCTTCACTTATTGTCATTATGTTGTTATGTGTTAAAAACACAGCAAGTGTTAATTGGATTAGGGGTTTGACTAGCCTAAAGGCAGTGGAAAATTCTGCACTTACGCAATTCATTTACTGGCAAGTGTTGGCTTAGCTTTTATGATAAACAAGATCTGGATCTGAAGGTGATAATTCTACATCTGTTTGTTATTATACCCCCCTTTTGAAAAAATGGGGGTATATTGCTTTGCACATGTCGGTCGGTCGGTAGATCGATAGTTTCCGAACGATAACTAATAAACGACTTGGCCTAGAATCTTCAAACTTGCTGTGGTGGTTGGTCATGACCACTAGATGACCCCTATTGTTTTTGAGGTCACTAGGTCAAAGGTCAAGGTCACCATGACCTAAAATGGTGAAATAGTTTCCGATCAATAACTGCTCAAGGGTTTGGCTTGGGATCTTCAAACTTGCTGTGGTGGTTGGTCATGACCACTAGATGACCCCTATTGATTTTGAGGTCACTAGGTCAAAGGTCAAGGTCACCATGACCTTAAATGGTTAAATGGTTTCCGATCAATAACTGCTCAAGGGTTTAGCTTAGAATCTTTAAACTTGCTGTGGTAGTTGGTCATGACCACTGGATGACCCATACTGATTTTGAGGTCACTAAGTCAAAGGTCAAGGTCACCATGACCTTAACTGGTAAAATGGTTTCTGATCAATAACTGCTCAAGGGTTTGGCTTAGGATCTTCAAAATTGCTTAGGTGGTTGTTCATGACAACTAGATGAGTCCTATTGTTTTTTAGGTCACTAGGTCAAAGGTCAAGTTCACCATGACCTTAAAGGGTGAAATGGTTTGCGATCGATAACTGCTCAAGGGTTTGGCCTAGGATCCTCAGATTTGCTGTGGTGGTTGGTAATGACCACTAGATGACCCCTATTGCTTTTTAGATCACTAGGTCAAAGGTCAAGGTCACCATGCTCTGAACTGGTCAAATGGTTTCCGATCAATAACTGCTCAAGGGTTTGGCTTAGAATCTTCAAACTTGCTGCGGTAGTTGGTCATGACAACTGGATGGCCCCTATTGTATTTGAGGTCACTAGGTCAAAGGTCAAGGTCACCATGACCTTAACTTGTAAAATGGTATCTGATCAATAACTGCTCAATGGTTTGGCTTACGATCTTCAAATTTGCTTAGGTGGTTGGTCATGACAACTAGATGAGCTCATTGTTTTTTAGGTCAATAGGTCAAAGGTCAAGGTCACCATAACCTTTAGTGGTGAAATGGTTTGCGATCAATAACTGCTCAAGGGTTTGGCTTAGGATCTTCAAACTTGCTTTGGTAGTTGGTCATGACCAGTAGATAACCCCTATTATTTTTTAGGTCACTAGGTCAAAGGTCAAGGTCACCATGACCTTAACTGGTGAAATGGTTTGCGATTAATAACTGCTCAATGGTTTGTCTTAGGATCTTCAAACTTGCTGTGGTGGTTGGTCATGACAACTAGATGACCCCTATAGATTTTGAGGTCACTAGGTTAAAGATCAAGGTCATCATGACCTTAACTGATGAAATGGTTTCCAATTAATAACTGCTCAATGGTTTGGTTCGGGATCTTCAAACTTGCTGTGGTAGTTGGTTGTGACCACTTGATGACCCCTAATGTTGTTAAGGTCACTAGGTCAAAGGTCAAGGTCACCATGACCTTAATATGTAAAATGTTTTCAGATCAATAAATGATCAGTGGTTTGGCTTAGGATATTCAAAGTTGCTGTGGTGATTAGTCATGACCGCTAGATGACCTCTATAGTTGAGGTCACTAGATCAAAGGTCAGGGGGTCTTGGGGGGGAGGGGGTATACATGTTTTACAAACATCTCTTGTTTCAATACAAAATTACTGATTCAACAACAAAAAAGTAATTTACTTAACTTAGATCTAAGCAATTATTTAAAATAGCTACATTTCTGTATTAGAGCAATTTCTAATGAACCTGAATGGAAGTTTCTGGGTTTTCTGAGATCGAGTAACACAATACATGTGGTGGCAAGACCCAGGGGGGTAAATGTCCGCCCAAGCTAAACCACTAAAGGGGGGGGGCGCAAATGTCCACCCATGCCCAAATAGGGGGCAAAGGTCCGGGGGGGGGCAAATGTCCTAGAATCAGTTTTTTGGTTGAACAAGATCACTATGTCTAGAGTTATCTGCCCTTATTTTCTTCAATATACCCTATTGAGAAAATATCACTAGTTTCAACATCTCTGTCCTATGGACACAATTTTATAGTTTATCCCTTTACTCCATAAATGCACCTTTCTGCGTCTTTGTAAAACAGAGTAGGCCCAGATCATACAACTTCTTTAGGTCCAGGGTCTGCTGTTTGCTTATGATATAGCTAAGCAGGGATTTACGGGACGCAGGATCCCGAGTCCATATACGCATGAATTTACCTCGGTACGCATCGCAATTATTACCTTGCGTCCATGTGTACGCAGAAAAAAAGTTACGGATATGTAATAAATGTAGGCGATGTTTTACCACGGGTTTTTTCCTCTTTAAACTGTTCTGTTTTCTAGCATTTATATAACGAAAACTGTGCCTCCATTACACTTCGAGCATGGGTTTTGCCGATTCTATATTTAGTAACATATGTATAAATATCAGCCAATAGATAATAACATTTCGTAAAGGAAACGCTTCACTTGGATTGCTTCTGTTTTTTCGCTATTAGCTATACCGTTTCAGCGTCTCTCGCAACAATGTCAAAACAAACTGACTTATTCAATTTCCTTTCCGGGAAAAGGAAAAAAATGACACGGATGCGAATCGTAGTTCCAGCAACGGAGGAGAAACTTCCAATTTGTCTGCAAAACGCGAGCGTAAGTTCCAAAGTACCCGGCTTGACAAATATAAATGGTTAAACTTTACAAATGACAAGATGTTTTGTCAAACTTGTGTCGCTGCTAAAAGTGCAGCGAATCCTTTTACGGAAGGATGCATAAACTTTCAAAATTCAACGCTCAGTCGCCACCAGGACAGCAAGGTACATATGAACAGTGTACAGACTCTTAATATGAGATCAAATTTTAGAACAGCGCGACAGAATGTTTCAGAAAGGCATGCTTTAGACAGCAATAGTAAACTGCAAGATTATGTATTGCAGTTGCGTACAGTATATATGATGACAAAACGAGACATTCCAGCTGACTGCTTCACTGATTTAATGCAGTTACAAAACCTGAATGGCGTGAAATGTGATTTCTACAAAAGACCACAAATTATAATGGAAATGGAAGAGTGTATTGAAAAAATTCTGAGCTCTGACTTACTTAACAAAATTCAAGGCAGTGATTTCATAGTCATTATGTTGGATGAGACATGTGACATTAGTATTCACAAGAAACTTGCCATCTATGTTAGGTATCTGCATAATGGTGAAGCATGTGTAGCCTTTGTAGGAAATGAACAAATAACAAACTGCACTGCTGCAGGAATTGAAACTGCTCTGTTAGATTTTCTTGTCAGAAAAGAAATTTCTAATGAAAATGTCTAGGAAATGTCATTCTAGGTTTAGGCACAATTGGTGCCTCTGTTATGACAGGTCGCCTGAATGGTCTGGGGGCAAAATTGAAATCAAGAAATCCCAAACTGACACAAGTCCACTGTATTGCACACAGATTAAATTTAGCAGCTTCCCAAGCTGGTAAAAACATAGACTACTGCAAACGCTATCATGAAATGATACACTCACTTTACAGGTACTATTCAGATTCTTCTGTTCGCTATGACAGACTTAGAGAATTGCAAGAGTTACTTATTGGTAAGTCTACCCAGATTACTGAACCCACATCAGTCGGATGGTTGTCAGTTGAGGCTGCTGTGAAAAGCATTTTTGCAAACTTGGCACCTGTGTACCAGTCCCTTGAAAGTGACAAGTCAGCTGGAAAAGTTGATGGTCTTTTGAAATTCCTTTCAAATGTCAAATTTGTGCTTTTCACAGCTTTGCTCATAGATGTGCTCACAGTGATTGGCATTATGAGTTTAACCTTTCAAACGGATTCAGTCAATGTTTCACACATTAGACACAGTGTATCTGTAGCCAAAGAGACCTTGAATGCAATGAAAACAGGTTCTGAAACAGTAACACAGGTGTTTGATGAGTTTGGTAATGTCCCTGCACCTGGAACAAAGAACATGTACCAGGGGCTTGAGGTAACCGACAACCAACAGACCAGGAATGAGTTCAATAATCTGAGACAGACTTACATTGACAAATTGGTCCAAAACTTAAGTGACAGATTTCCAGAAGACCAGCTTCAAACTCTGGAATGCATGGATGTCATTCTAAATCCTAAGAGGTACCCAGACCAAGCAGGTGATCTGGCAAACTATGGTACAGAACAACTTGGTACACTGTTAGACTTCTTTGATATCTATGTGAACAAAGACAGAGCTAAAGCTCACTTTCTAATGTTCAAGCATTTTTGTAAAGTCACAAAAAGCTCTGCCGGCTGATCAATTTGTGAAATTGTTGATAAACGACTTTGCAGATGAGTACCCAGATTTTGTGGTATTTGCAAAAATAGCCATGATTATTCCTGTCTCTTCTGCCCCATGTGAAAGAGGTTTTTCTGTACAAAATGCCATAAAGAGCAAAACAAGGAACAGGCTGAATGCAACCAGACTTAACATACTCATGTTTATTAAGCTGATTGGTCCAGCCATTGACAAGTTTGACTTTCTTCTAGCTGCAAGAATTTTTGCACAAGGGGCAGAAGGGAGACTTTAGGTAAAACAGTTTAGTTCACACAATGAGTGTTGGGTATTGGAAAAAACAGTTATTGTCCTTACCATACAGAATCAAAAAACATTTTTAATTGTTAGACTCTACACAGTTGTTTCACAGTGAACAGTTAACCTTCTATACAGTTCTTAGTTTGAAAAAAAGAGTTATGTGTCCAGTATGACATAAACCAGTGAAATTGAATTTGATTTTGTCTTTTTAGCTCACCAGAGCACAAAGTGCTCAGGGTGAGCTTTTGTGATCGCCTGATGTCTGTCGTCTGTCGGCGTTAGTCGTGCGTCTTCAACAATTTGAACTTTAAAGTCTTCTCCTCTGAATCTACAGGGTTCTCAGCTTTCGTCTTTGGCACATAGCATCACCTATAGGTCCTCTACAAAAGTTATATAAATTATGTCCCTGGAGTCAAAATCGGGCCCGCCACGGTCCCAGGGGTGGCCAGTTTTTTCTAGCTGACTTGTTTTCTGTACAAGTAGCAGAATGCTGGGCTCACTTAGGTTGGGCATGGGGAAAACTTCAAAAATCTTTTTGTCAAAAACTACATGTCACAGAGCTTAGATATTTGGTGTATAGATTAACTTAGTATACCTAATTGACATTGGTAAATATCATAGTTCTGAGGTTAAAATTGGCCTTGCCCTGTTGGTTATACTTTAAAATAGTATTTTACACTATAAAGGTTCCTCTGAACTAGAGGGATTGAGGTCACTCCATCTGTGTTGCATAATCACTAGATAGGTCAAGTTCCTGGTCAAAACTCTATCAAGCTGTCTGCTTCAGAATTAGTCTCTGTTTGTTCACACTGTTTTTAACCCATTCCCTCATAGGATATTTTCAGAATCTGCCTCTTGAAAAATTTCAGAATTGTGTAGATTTGAAACCATTGTGATAAATAGAGCATTTACTCCTATGCTCTATTTATCACAATGGTTTCATAAAGTGACTATTATACCTCTTTGAATAAATTTACTGATAAGGAGCATTAATTAGAGAAAAGGAAAATTTCAGAATTGTGTAGATTTGAACCATGGTGATAAATAGAGCATTTACGCCTATGGAGCAAATGCTCTATTTACCACAAAGTCTTTTTTCAGTTCCTACCTCTTTGAATAAATCTACTGATAAGGAGCATTAATTATGGAAAAGAAAAATTTCAGAATTGTGTAGATTTGACACCATTGTGACAAATAGACCATTTACTCCCATGGAGCTTTTGCTCTATTTATCACAATGGTTAGCAAATGCTCTATTTCTCACAAAGGCTTTTTTCAGATCCTACCTATTTGAATACATCTACTGATAAGGAAAATTTCAGAATTGTATAGATTTCAAACCATTGTGATAAATAGAGCATTTGCTCTATAGGAGTAAATTAACTCATATACAAACCACATATAAAGTTACATACCGGTCTGTGTCAGATCAGAATCCAAACTGTGTGCTAATTTTGGTCAAGTCATGCTAAGCAGTGATAGGGTTGTCATCTGTTAGAAATGTTGTCTGCTTATTCAAAGAGGTAAATCTGGGTCTACTCTATTTGCAAATGCGTGAAAACATGTTTATATGAGGAAAAGGGTTAATTAGAGAAAAGGAAAATTTCAGAATTGTTTAGATTAAACCATTGTGATAAATAGTGCATTTACTCCTATTGAGCAAATGCTCTATTTATCACAAAGGCAAATGCTCTATTCATCACAATGGTTTCATAAAGTGACTTATTATACCTCTTTGAATAAATCTACTGATAAGGAGCATTAATTAGAGAAAAGGAAAATTTCAGAATTGTGTAGATTTGAAACCATTGTGATAAATAGAGCATTTACTCCTATGGAGCAAATGCTCTATTTATCACAAAGGCTTTTTCAGATCCTACCGCTTTGAATAAATCTACTGATAAGGAGCATTAATTAAAGAAAAGGAAAATTTCAGAATTGTGTAGATTTGAAACCTTTGCGATAAATAGAACATTTACTCCTATGGAGCTTTTGCTCTATTTATCACAATGGTTAGCAAATGCTCTATTTATCACAAAGGCTTTTTTCAGATCCCACCTCTTTGAATAAATCTACTGATAAGGAGCATTAATTAGAAGATGAAAATTTCAGAATTGTGTAGATTTCAAACCATTGTGATAAATAGAGCATTTGCTCCAAAGGAGTAAATTAACTCATATACAAACCACATATAAAGTTACATACCGGTATGCGTCAGATCTGAGTTCAACTGTGTGCTAATTTTGGTTAAGTCCTGCTAAGCTGTGATAGGGTTGTCATCTGTATTCAAAGAGGTAAATCTGGGTCTACTCTGTTTGCAAATGCGTGAAAACATGTTTACATGAGGAAAAGGGTTAATTAGAGGAAAGGAAAATTTCAGAATTGTGTAGATTTGAAACCATTGTGATAAATAGTGCATTTACTCTTATGGAGCAAATGCTCTATTTATCACTAAGGCAAAATGCTCTATTTATCACAATGGTTATTATCACCAGTTTTAATTTTCCATTTCCATAACAATTCGGTTTGTATAAATTGTTGAAATAGCGATTTTTATACAATTTCTGCATTGAAACAATCATCAATACTCTAATTCTGAAGGGGTTCGAAACGTTCAGGTGTGAACTGGTTTTGTTACGAAACGTGCTCTACAAGAGTTGTCGTTCGTTTCTAAATAAGCAATATATCAAGGAGTTGTTAGGTTATGCGTAGTAATATGTAATGGAAAATGAAACTTTTCCACATGTTTTTTGTGCGAAATATGCTTTCCAAGTTAACGTTCGGTATTGGACTTAGAAAATATTTATAATAAAGCAAATCATCCCAGAAAGCTTGCCATTATAATTATGCAGAGAGAGGGTCAAATAACACCCCACAAAACAGGTGTCCAGTTTTGTTTAGAAACATACATGTAGTTGAAACTTTAAAAATCTTTCCCTCTGGTGAGCGATTTCAGGGCCATCATGGCCCTCTTGTTTAAGTCTATTAGTGAAACATCCATTATAGGGTGCATGTCCTAGCTTTGATTTTAGGGGACCCATCATGTATCCAATGCAATATCTGCTATTTGAACCAGTGTGATTATTAGGTTATATTTTTGTGGACCCCTGAAAATCAAGACTGGACCCCTGTTTTTATGCCCCCATTGACGATAGTCGGGGGCATATTGTTTTTGCCCTGTCTGTCTGTCTGTCTGTTTGTCCGTTTGTCTGTTTGTTTGTCAGCAACTTTAACATTGGTCATAACTTTTGAGCCAGTATAGATAGAGACTTGATATTTGGCATACATATGTATCTCATAAAGCCGCACATTTTGAGGGGTGCCATGTCAAGGTCAAGGTCATCCTTCAAGGTCAGAGGTCAAATATATGGGTCAAATCGCCAACTTTAACATTGGCCATAACTTTTGGACCAGTAGAGATAGAGACTTGATATTTGGCATGCTTGTGTATCTCATGAGGCTGCACATTTTGAGGGGTGACATGTCAAGGTCAAGGTTATCCTTCAAGGTCAGTGGTCTAATATATGAGGGGGCATAGTGTTTCACAAACACATCTTGTTTTAATCTGTGCATCCAATGGACCCCTAAATTTCAAACATGATGTAAATCCCTGGCTAAGATTTTATAGTTCCTTTAATGGGCAAAAATTCATGTGTCCTTGTGCCATTATAACAATCTAATTAGGGCCCCACACCTTGGTGTGGGTGCCCTATAGTAATTACCCTGTCCGTCAGTCACTTTTTTGTCCACTCTCTTTAACAGATTCTGTCATTCATCTGATCTTCACTAAACTTGCAGAGAATGTTCATAGGTGTAAAATCTTGACCAAGTTTGATTACCACCTAACTCGATTAGACACCCGAGTTGTGGCACTCGATTCAGTCAAAATTGACCGTTTTAGCCTTGTCTGTTCTGCAATTAAAATAGTTTTCATCTGATCTTCACCAAACTTGCAGAGAATATTTATAGGTGCAAAATCTCGACCAAATTTGATTACCAGTAAAATCGCATTAGACACCTGAGTTGATGGCCCTGGATTCAGTCAAAATTTGCCATTTTAGCCTTGTCCACTCTGTAACTCGAACATTTCACATCTGATCTTCACCAAACCTGCAGAGAATGTTCATAGCTGTAAAATCTTGGCCACGTTTAATTACCAGCTAATAAATTGCATGACATACCTTTGATTTATGGCCCTTGAATTAGTCAAAATTTGTTGTTTTAGCCTTGTCCCATCTGAAACTCGAACATTTCTCATCTGATATACACCAGTGGTGCTGAGAATGTTTAAAGGTAAACAGTCCTGGCCAAGTTTGATCATCATGTGGGGCCCTTTCTGACTTGGTCGGTGTTCCAGTTGTTATTTATGCGTCATTATTTCTTACATGAATATTAATGGAGTAAAAGGTTATGGTTTACTGCCTTACAAAACCTACATTGTGGATACTTGCATGATTGATGGTAGCCTTTTACACAGCTACACACATGCAGGCAATGTTATCCGACATTTTCTTAATCTTTTACCTTAATCCTTTACTCCATATATTTGCTTTTTGCAAACAGGGTAGACCTCAATCGGATGGCTCCTATATTATATAAGATTTAATGGGTTAATTGATGTGCATGTATAGAACCTTTATACACAGTACAGGGTATGATGAAAAAAAATTGATTGTTTTCAGCAAAAAGTTAGTCCCAGACAAGAACTGAAGGAGAGAGCTCGTTATCTGGCCGATACATACGATTTTGATGTTACTGAGGCAAGGAAGATCTGGTGCTTTGGACCAGAAGGCTCTGGCCCCAACTTGCTGGTTGATGTGACAAAGGGAGTACAATACTTGAATGAAATCAAAGACAGTGTTGTTGCTGGCTTTCAATGGGCAACAAAAGAGGTAAGCCAAATGTTCACTGTATACAATATTAGGTATTAACCCTTTACTCCATAAATATGCGGGGGCCAAGTGGTTATGGTCTTCGGCTGGCAATCGCTCAACCCCTCACCGCTGTTGGTTTGAGTTGAATTTATACTTGCCATACATTTTAACCAGGAATAAAAGATGTGCAAGACACAATTTTCATGTGTTTAGCGCCAAGAAATTTTATAGAGAATTTTTCTTAACCCATTCCATACCTCAATGTCACATCATCTCAATGGTCAATTTATCAAGCCTAATCCAATATTCCCCACCAACAGAATTAAAATTTCTTTTGCACCGCCCTTCAAAGTAATTTTAATAGGGTGTCGTTCCGACAACACCCCTGGACCACCCGGGGAGATTTTCCTGGAATAGCCTTTACATGATAAACCAAGTAGAAGACTGTCACCTTTCAATTAGGTTTGGGAAATGGTTACCGTTTTTAAAATTGAAATTAGCATTAAAAAGTGATACATAGGTCTATTTATTTGAGTTAATGAAATACGAAGTGCTTACAGATGATGACATGTACATGGTTTACAGCCCAGAATAATCAGATACCTGCGCTTTTCGCCATCATTGCATGT
Organism: Azorinus chamasolen; assembly: GCA_963576725.1. NCBI lineage: Eukaryota > Metazoa > Mollusca > Bivalvia > Cardiida > Solecurtidae > Azorinus > Azorinus chamasolen. The sequence continues at coordinate 13,970,119 of OY755239.1, forward strand.
CGAAGGGAAACAGAATAACGTTTGCCACGCCAATATAAAGTAATATTTTTAATGTAATTTACTTTCCCTAATTATTACATGTGGTTCCATTTGTTAGTGAAATTATGTCTCCCCCATTTATGGGGAGATATATTGTTTTTGCCAGAGTTGTCTGTCTGTCCGTCCGTCCGTCCGTCCGTCCGTCTGTCCGTCACAAACTTGTGTCGCGCGTATCTCTGAAACCAGTTGGGCTAGAGTCACCAAACTTCACAGGAATGTTCACCAGCATGAGTTGTTGTGCACCTATGGTTTTTGAATTGTCTCCCCTTGATAATTTTGGAGTTATTGCCCCTGATGACTTAAAATTAGAAAAACTTTGTGTCGCGCGTATCTCTTAAACCGCTGGTACTAGAGTCACCAAACTTCACAGGAATGTTCACCAGCATGAGTTGTTGTGCACCTATGGTTTTTGAATTGTCTCCCCCTGATAATTATTGAGTTATTGCCCCTGATATGAATACTTAAATTTATACAAACATTGTGTCGCGCGTATCTCTGAAACCAGTAGGGCTAGAGTCACCAAACTTCACAGGATTGTTCACAAGCATGAGTTGTTTTGCTCTTAGGTTTTTTGAATTATCTCCCCTGTTAACTTTGGAGTTACTGCCCCTGATGACTTAAAATTAGACAAACTTTACTTAGTGTCGTGCATATCTCTGAAACCACTAGGGCTAGAGTCACCAAACTTCACAGGAATGTCGACCAGCATGAGTTGTTGTACAACTTGGGTTTTTGAATTGTCTTCCCTTGATAACTTTGGAGTTATTGCCCCTGATATGATTACATTAAATTAGAGAAAATTTTTGTCATGCATATCTTTAAAACCACTAGGGCTAGAGTCACCAAACTTCACAGGAATGTTCACCAGCATGAGTTGTTGTGCACCTGGGTTTTTAATTGTCTCCCCCTTATAATTCTTGAGTTACTGCCCCTGATATGTTAACTTAAAATTAGAGAAACTTTGTGCTGCACGTATCTCTGAAACCAGTAGGGCTAGAGTCACCAAACTTCACAGGAATGTTCACCAGCATGAGTTGTTGTGCATCTGGGTTTTTTAATTGTCTCCCCTGATAACTAGTTACTGCCCCTTATGACTTAAATAAGAGAAACTTTACTTTGTGTCACATGTATCTGAAACCACTAGTACTAGAGTCACCAAACTTCACAAGAATGTTGACTAGCATGTGTTATTGTGTATCTGGGGCTTTTGAATTGTCTCCCTCTGACAATGTTGGAGTTATTGCCCCTGATGACTTAAACATTAGACCCTGATAAGTTTGAAGTTACAGACATTACACTTGTGTATTGGAAAGAGGTTGGGAGGGGGAGACATCTGTTTTTGTGACAAAAACAAACCTCTAGTTTTGAACTGGTTAGAACAGGCCGAACTGTCAAGCATTAACTGAGTAACTGTGACAGTTAATTAATATTTATGCTAAAACTCTAATGGTAACAGCTTGCGGTGCTCTTGTTAAAATATCTTGTAATTCTTACACATTTACATGGAATCTTTCAGGGTGTACTGTGCGACGAGAATGTTCGAGGTGTACGTTTTAACATCCATGATGTGACTCTCCACGCTGATGCTATCCACAGAGGTGGTGGCCAGATCATACCAACAGCTAGACGCTGTCTCTATGCCTGTATGCTGACCGCAGAACCAGCTCTTATGGAGCCTGTATACTTGGTGGAAATTAGGGTAGGACTTCTATTTACTGATAAGTTGATAACATATATACTGATCCTTTATTATTTGATGTCTTGTCAGGTGTTATATGACAGTGTTCCTTGACCTTTAAACCTTTCCTTCATATTAACACTTTTTCATGCCTTTGCAAACTAAAGTAGACCCAGATCAGATGGCTACTATTTATTACCAATTTCAATACTCACTGAATATTCATGGAAAAAATAGTTAAAATGAAATACAGAAGGTTGAACATTGTTGCCATTACAGAAAGTAAAGAAACGGATGTATCAAATTTCATTTGCAAACAAAGCAGACCCTGACCAGACTGGGCCGTCTGATCTGGGTCTACTCTGTTTGCAAATGGGTGACTACGCGTTTATATAAAGTAACGTGTTGAGCTGTTTTATATCTTGGTCAAGTTCGATAGACATGTAAATTGCTGTAGTCGTTGTGGCCCTTTGTTTGCAAAAATCACTTTAAAAATAAATTGTCCGGACTCCTTGGAAAATATTTGTCCAATTCACACCAAACTTTACACAGGTTTGTGGCCAATATATCTTGGTCAAGTTAGATAGCCATGTTAATCGCTTCAGTCATAGGAGTTGTGGCGCCTTATTTGCAGAATGGACTTTAAAAATATCTTGTCCGGGCCCTGTAAAAATTGCTAAGAGCAGTCTCCAGTGTGGGAGAATGAATAGTTTGACAATACAGTGGATCCTCGATAACTCGAACTTCTGGATAACTCGAACAAAAAGTTCAGTCCTTCCAAAACAAATAATACAGAATTTCTCTAAAATATATCGCTACAGATATCTAGAAACTAGTGGTGTAACAATACATCGAACTATCACGTTCTCTATCCCAATTACACTATCGATAGTTATTTCCAACTGACAATAGACTATTACGATAGTTGCTCTGACTATCGATAGTTTCGATAGTCCTTTCATATAAATGGCATTGTGTTTTCAAGATGGCGTCGATCATCGCGGAGATCTAGTTTGTTAAAAAACAAAATGGTAAAACACAAGTGACAAAGCCCAATTCATTTTAAATCATTTCCACAGACATTTTTAGCTCACCAGAGCACAAAGTGCTCAGGGTGAGCTTTTGTGATCACCCGTTGTCCGGCGTCGTCCGTCATTCGTCGTCCGTCGTCAACAATTTGAACCTTTAAAAATCTTCTCCTCTGAATCTACAGGGTTCTCATCTTTCATCTTTGGCACATAATATCATCTTTAGGTCCTCTACAAAAGTTATATAAATTATGTCCCTGGGGTCAAAATTGGCCCCGTCCCAGGGTACCTTGTTTTCAATAGAAACATAGTAAAACTTTGAAAATCTTCTCCTCTTAAACCAGAAGGTTCTCAGCTTTCATATTTGGCACATAGCATCATGTTCAGGTCCTCTACAAAAGTTATATAAATTATGGCCCTGGGGTCAAAATTGGCCCCGCCCCAGGGTTGGGCAGTTTTCAATAGAAACAAATCGTGAAATCTTTGAAAATCTTCTTCTCTGAAACTGGAAGTCTCTCAGCTTTAATATTTGGCACAGAGCATCATGTTCAGGTCCTCTACAAAAGTTATATAAAGTATGGCCCCAGGGTCAAAATTGGCCCCGCCCCAGGGGTGGGCAGTTTTAAATAGAAACAAATAGTGAAATCTTTGAAAATCTTCTTCTCTGAAACTGGATGGCTCTCAGCTTTCATATTTGGTACATAGCATCATGTTCAGGTCCTCTACAAAAGGTATATAAATTATGGCCCTGGGGTCAAAATTGGCCCCGCCCCAGGGGTGGGCAGTTTTCAATAGAAACAAATAGTGAAATCATTGAAAATCTTCTTCTCTGAAACTGGATGGCTCTCAGCTTTCATATTTGGCACATAGCATCATGTTCAGGTCCTCTACAAAAGTTATATAAATTATGGCCCTGGGGTCAGAATTGGCCCCGCCCCAGGGGTGGGGAGATTTCAATAGAAACAAATAGTGAAATCTTTGAAAATCTTCTTCTCTGAAACTGGAAGGCTCTCAGCTTTCATATTTGGCACATAGCATCATGTTCAGGTCCTCTACAAAAGTTATATAAATTATGGCCCCAGGGTCAAAATTGGCCCGCCCCAGGGTTGGGCAGTTTTAAATAGAAACAAATAGTGAAATCTTTGAAAATCTTCTTCTCTGAAACTGGATGACTCTCAGCTTTCATATTTGGCACAGAGTATCATGTTCAGGTCCTCTACAAAAGTTATATAAATTATGGCCCTGGGGTCAAAATTGGCCCCGCCCCAGGGGTGGGCAGCTTTCAATAGAAACAAATACATGTATTGAAAACTTTGAAAACATTGTCCTCTGAAACTTGAAGGTTTTCAGCTTTCATATTTGGCACATTGCATCATGTTCAGGTCCTCTACAAAATTTATATAAATTATGGCCCCTGGGGGTCACAATTGGCACCGCCCCGGGGGTGGGCAATTTTCAATAGAAACAAATAGTGAAATCATTGAATATCTTCTTTTCTGAAACTGGAAGGTTCTCAGCTTTCATATTTGGCACATAGCATCATGTTCAGGTCCTCTGCAAAAGTTATATAAATTGTGCCTCTTGGGTCAAAATTAGCCCCGCCCCATTGCAGGCTAGTTTTCTATAGAAACATATAGTGAAAACTTTGAAAATCTTCTCCTCTGATTGTCTGGTGAGCGCTTCAGGGCCATTCTGGCCCTCTTGTTTAGTAAGTATTTACAGCAAAGTTTTATCTTACACTGTGCAAATTTGCATTTACAAGTTTTCGAATCTTGGCAATAACTATTGCAATAGTTTCCAGCAATAGCAAAAGTATCGCAATAATACTTTCAGCAATAGCAATAGTATTGCAATAGTCAAAACTGGCCCCAATAGTCAGCCCTACTAGAAACACATGTGACCGCTTAATACAGGTCTGAAGTAATGCTGAAAGCTCCTGTAGGAGCTTTCAGCATTACTTTAGACCTGTATTAAGCTGTGGCCTTGAAATATCGTTCAGATTAGAATTTGGATAACTCAAACTTCTGTTATCTCAAGTAATTTGTACGGTCCCCTGAAGTTCGAGTTATCGAAGTTCAACTTTACTTGCTTATTCACTTAACCTTTAGACTGCTGCGGACCGTTGCAAACAGGTTGGATCCAGATGAGATGAAAATCCTCATTTCTCCAGCAAACCCTATACAGTGACCACACTCTTTAGAATCGTCTCTTCGAGATGATTCTAAAGAGTGGTCACAGTAAAGGGTTTGCTGAAGAAATAAAGCAGCTATTTTTGGAAAATGTTTTAATTTACACATCTTATATGGACCTGAATTATGTCTCCCCCATTTATGGGGAGATATATTGTTTTTGCCAGAGTTATCTATCTGTCTGTCCGACACAAGTTTGCGCGTATCTCTGAAACCAGTTGGGCTAGAGTCACCAAACTTCACAGGAATGTTCACCAGCATGAGTTGTTGTGCACCTGGGTTTTTAGCTCACCTGGCACTTTGTACCAGGTGAGGTATTGTGAGGGGGCAGTGTCCGTCGTCGTGCGTATATAGATGTCCCCCGGACCAATAATGGCCCCGCCCTTGGGCTTATCAGTTTTTCTTGGGAAAATCTTTAAAAAATCTTCTCTGAAATCGTAAGGCCTAGACAATTGATATTTGGTATGTAGCATCATCTAATGGTCCTCTACAAAGATTGTTCAAATTATGACCCTCGGACCAAAAATGGCCCCGCCCCGGGGCTTATCAGTTTTTCATAGGAAAATCTTTAAAAATCTTCTCCTCAGAAACCGTAAGGCCTAGACCTTTGGTATTTAGTATGTAGCATCATCTAATGGTCCTCTACCAAGATTGTTCAAATTATGACCCCCGGGCCAAAAATGGCCCCGCCCCAGGGCTTATCAGTTTTTCATAGGAAAATCTTTAAAAATCTTCTTCTCTGTAACCATAAGGCCTAGACATTTGATATTTGGTATGTAGCATTATCTAATGGTCCTCTACAAAGATTGTTCAAATTATGACCCCCGGACCAAAAATGGCCCCGCCCCAGGGCTTATCAGTTTTACATAGGAAAATCTTTAAAAATCTTCTTCTCTGAAACCGTAAGGCCCAGACATTTGATATTTGGTATGTAGCATTATCTAATGGTTCTCTACAAATATTGTTCAAATTATGACCCCCGGACCAAAAATGGCCCCGCCCAGGGCTTATCAGTTTTTCATAGGAAAATCTTTAAAAATTTAAAAAATCTTCTTCTCAGAAACCATAAGGCCTAGACCTTTGGTATATAGTATGTAGCATCATCTAATGGTCCTCTACCAAGATTGTTCAAATTGTGACCCTGGGCCAAAAATGGCCCCGCCCCGGGGCTTGTCAGCTTTTCATAGGAAAATCTTTAAAAATCTTCTTCTCTGAAACCGTAAGGCTTAGACATTTAATATTTGGTATGTAGCATTATCTAAAGGTCCTCTACAAAGGTTGTTCAAATTATGACACCCGGGCTAAAAATGGCCCGCCCCGGGGCTTATCAGTTTTTCATAGGAAAATCTTAAAAAATCTTCTTCTGAAACCGTAAGGCCTAGACCTTTGGTATTTAGTATGTAGCATCATCTAATGGTCCTCTATAAAGATTGTACAAATTATGACCCCCGGACCAAAAATGGCCCCGCCCCGGGGCTTATCAGCTTTTCATAGGAAAATCTTTAAAAATTTTCTCCTGAAACTGTAAGGCCTAGACCTTTGATATTTGGTATGTAGCATTATCTAATGTTCCTCTACAAAGATTGTTTAAATTATGACCCCTGGACCAAAAATGGCCCCGCCCCGGGGTTTATCAGTTTTTCATAGGAAAATCATTAAAAATCTTCTTCTCTGAAACCGTAAGCCTAGACATTTGATATTTGGTATGTATCATCATCTATTGGTTCTCTACAAAGACTGTTCAAATTATGACCCCTTGACCAAAATGGCCCCGCCTGGGGGCTTATCAGTTTTTCATAAAAAGCTTCTTCTCTGAAACCGTAAGGCCTAGACTTTTGATATTTGGTATGTAGCATCGTCTAATGGTCCCCTACAAAGATTGTTCAAACTTTGACCCCCGGACCAAAAATGGCCCCTGGCTAATCAGTTTCTCATAGGAAAATCTTTAAAAATCTTCTCCTAAACTGTATGGCCTAGACCTTTGAAATTTAGTATTTATTATCATCTAATGGTTTTCTACCAAAATTGTTCAAATTATGACCCCTGGACCAAAATGGCCCCGCCCCTGGCTTATCAGATTTTCATAGGAAAATCTTTAAAATCTCCTGTGAAATTGTAGTGCCCGGAACTTTGAAACTTTTATGAAGCATCTTCTAATGTTCCTTTATTTAGATTGTTCGAATTTGAAACTCAAGGCCTAAAATTATGGCCCTTGGTTTCATATTGGCCCCAATCTGAAGCTTACTTATTTTTACATAGAAATACAGTGTATGCATATGTGTATAGTAACCAGGTGAGCGATTTAGGGCCATCATGGCCCTCTTGTTTGAATTGTCTCCCCCTGATAATTCTTGAGTTACTGCCCCTGTTGACTTAAAATTAGAAAAACTTTGTGTCGCACGTATCTCTGAAACCGCTAGTACTAGAGTCACCAAACTTCACAGGAATGTTCACCAGCATGAGTTGTTGTGCACCTATGGTTTTTGAATTGCCTCTTCCTGAGTTATTGGCCCTGATAGGAATACTTAAATTTATACAAACTTTGTTGCGCGTATCTCTGAAACCAGTAGGGCTAGAGTCACCAAACATCACAGGATTGTTCAAAAGCATGAGTTGTTTTGCTCTTGGGTTTTTGAATTGTCTCCCCTTGTTAACTTTGGAGTTACTGCCTCTGATGACTTAAAATTAGACAAACTTTACTTCGTGTCGTGCATATCTCTGAAACCACTAGGGCTAGAGTCACCAAACTTCACAGGAATGTCAACCAGCATGAGTTGTTGTACAACTGGGATTTTTGAATTGTCTTCCCTTGATAACTTTGGAGTTATTGCCCCTGATATGATTACTTAAAATTAGAAAAAATTTGTGTCATGCATATCTTTAAAAGCACTAGGGTTAGAGTCACCAAACTTCACAAGAATGTTCACCAGCATGAGTTGTTGTGCACCTGAGTTTTTAGCTCACCTGAGCCAAAGGCTCAAGGTGAGCTATTGTTACCGCCTGTCGTCCGTCTGTCTGTCCGTTCACTTTCATTTCAAATGACTTCTTCTCCTAAACCACTGGGAGGATTTCAACCAAATTTCACAGAAATGTACCTTAGGGTGTCCTCTATCAAGTTTGTTCAAATCATGACCCCCGGGCAAAAAATGGCCCCGCCCCCACTACTTTTACAGGGTGTTTTTTTTAAATCTTTAAAAATCTTCTTCTCTGAAACCACAATTTCTAGAGCTTTGATATTTTGTTAAAATGATGACCCCCGGGCAAAAAATGGCCCTGCCCTGGGGCTTGTAGTTTTTACATAGACTTATATAGGGAAACCTTTAAAAATCTTTTTTTTATCTGAAACCACATAATCTAGAGCTAAGATATTTGGTATGAAGCATCACCTAATATACCACTACCAGGTGTGTTCAAATAATGACCCCTGGGCCAAAAATGGTCTCACCCTGGGGTTTTATGCTACTAAACATCAGAATCTGTAACATGTAAAAAGTTCCCCCTTAGCCAATTTCCTCACAGTTATTTCCCTTGTCCCATCAGCATAGCCATGAGTGACAAAGGGAGATAAATGCATTGGAGTTCTAGTACCTCCAGAATAGTGATTCTATTTATATTAAATCAGTGTAGCTGTTTTAGAAGGCATAGAAACAGATCTATCAAATTCCATTAGCAAACAGCAGACCCTGATCCTATAGGAACCACCTTATCTGGGTCTACTCTGTTTGCAGGTGCATGAAAACAAGTTTATATGAGGGAAATTAAGGGTTAAATAAGGGTTCTTCAGATCCTAAACTGCAGTTCAAAGGTTACAGCACTGGGCAGTAAAATCTCTCCAGGTCAATGCATGATTCTTAACTCTTTGCACGCTAGTGGTGAAACTGTGATTACCTATGCAAACAGTTTGGATCCAGATGAGAGGCCGCATACTGCATTTTGAAAGGGATGTTGACCCATTAACCCCATAGTGTGTTGTGTGAGTGATAGCTAGATGTTATCATGGTGTCCAAATTAGATGTGGGAGATATTGGACATCCTTAGCTAAGAGTAACACCTATTCAGCCAATCAAGGAAAATGATCTAGAGTTTTGATCTGGGTCCAAACCCAACTGATGTAAGTCATGGTAATGTTTAAGAAAACTGTGAAAACGTGATTATGCAATGGCCCAACTGATATCAGTCATGGTAATTCTTAAGAAAACATGATTATGCATTTGCCCCCCTAACAATGGTAGGTGTCAAAATTACTACTGTTGATTAAGTCTGCTACCCAAAAAAGCATCTTAAATATAACTTTTTTTTATAAAATTGTATGACAACACATTAAAAAATCCTAAAATGTCTGAATCTTGTATGATATTAACGAAATAACTGAGTAAATATATAACTTAATTATAACAGTAGACGTAACTCTTCTCAATTTCAATTGTTAAAAATACTAATGACCCGTTTAATTGACTCATCATCAGATATTCACACCTAGAGTTAGAATTATTTCTAAACACCTATTAACCCTTTACCTGTTTGCTTTGACAAAAAATTATCTGGGACTACTCTGTTTGCTAATGCGTAAAAAATTGTTTTTTTTCCATAAGGAGAAGTTTTTGCTTTGATAAAAACTGTAAAATCAAATCTATATCTTGTCAAATGCAAACAGAGCAGACCCTGATCAGACAGCTTCTATAGCAGCCGTCTGATCTAGTCTACTCTTATTTTTAATGCGTAAAACACATTATTTCTCTGAAGAGAAGTTTTTGCTTTGACAAAAACTAGAATCAGATCTATATTGTGTCAAAAGAAACAGAGAAGACTCAGATCAGACAGCTTCTGTAGGAGTCGTCTGATCTGGGTCTAATTTGTTTGCTAATGCATAAAAACAGCTTTATATGAGGGAAAGGGTTAAAAGATTTTTAAAGATATTTTTATTGGTCGTTTCACACAAAAACTGGCATTATGTACTGCCTAGCACTTTATTTGCCTATATACCTGGATCAAAGTATAATTGCATAGCTTTATTGACGTCATTTGAATTTCTCAAAGACCAGTTTTAGGCATTTTGAGCTAAGGCAAAAATCACACACGTTGTAAACAGTAGATTTTGGTCAACCAGTCACTTGGTATTAGATCTGAATCCAATTCAAGTTTATTCAGCAGTGAAAGGGTGAAAGCAGTGTACTAAGCTTCTTTCATCTGCTAGAAATGTTGTCCACTGAAAAATTAACATGCCAATATATTACTGTAACTCAGGTGAGCGATATAGGGCCAATGGCCCTCTTGTTTTAATTGTCTCCCACTGATAATTCTTGAGTTACTGACCCTGATATGTTAACTTAAAATTAGAGAAACTTTGTGCTGCATGTATCTCTGAAACCAGTAGGACTAGAGTCACCTGAGGCTTTTGAATTGTCTCCCCCCTGACAATGTTGGAGTTATTGCCCCTGATGACTTAAAAATTAGACCCTGATAAGTTATGGAGCTACAGACATTACACTTGTGTATTGGAAAGAGGACGGGAGTGGGAGACATCTGTTTTTGTGACAAAAACAAACCTCTAGTTAATTCTGTTTTAGGTACCAGAACTTGCCCAGGGTGGCATCTACAGTGTGCTGAACAGGAAGCGGGGAACAACGACTGGTGACGTGCCTGATACTTCAGGATCACAAATCATTCTGACAGCCTACCTGCCTGTAAACGAGTCCTTTGGTAAGTATAATCAAGCCTGTTTGCAGCGACCACCAAAATAAGTCTTAGTCCCAAGTTAAGACAGAAGATGGCTTAGGGCTGTTCCATTTAATCTGTATTGTGGGGCAGGAAGGCACTTTAGAAAACGGCTATGGATGGATTGGTTTCGCTGCAAAAAATGTACTAATATGTTTGTGCATTAGTAAAAATACTTCTGTGGGTGGCCAAATTTGAAAGTGCCTTCCTGCACCCCCATACACATTTAAATGGAACAGCCCTTAATGCAGGACCTCAGGATTTGTCTTTGGCAACACTTTAAAAATTGTCAAAAATTTTATTAATAAAGAATGTGGCTTACAAAGATGGGCAAACTAATCATTATAGAGCTTTCAAATTTTACATGTCTTCCTCTCATTGAGGACCATTGATGTACCTAAGGTCCATCACTCTGCATTCAATACTTTTTGAGTAACTCCCCTTTGTTCTGATTTTTGTCGCACTTTTTTTAGCTCACCTGAGCAAAGCTCAGGGTGAGCTTTTGGGAGACTTGAATGTCTGTCATGCATCATCAACTAATTTGCTTGTGAACACCTAATGGTCACAATTGTTGTACAATCTTCATGAAACTTGGTCAGAATGAATATCTTGATAAAATCTCAGACAAATTCGAAAGTTGGTCAAGTTGGATTAAAACCTAGATCACTGGGTCAAATAGGAAAACCTTGTGAACCCTCTAGAGGTCACATTTTTAGCCCAATTTTCATAAAACTTTGTCAGAATGATTGTCTTGTCAAAATCTCTGAGGAGTTTGAAAAGTGGGTTACGTGGGGTAAAAAACTAGGTCAAACAGAAAAAATCTCGGAAGAGTTTGAAAGTGGGTCAAGTGGGGTTAAAAACTAGGTCAAACAGTAGAAAAACCTTGTGAACACTCTAGTGGTCACAATTTTAGTTCAATCTTCATGAAAGTTGCTCAGAATGAATGTCTTTATAAGATCTTGGACGAGTTCGAAAGTGGGTCAAGTGGGGCTAAAAACTAGGTCAAACAGTAGAAAAACCTTGTAAACACTCTAGTGGTCACATTTTTTGTCCAATCATCATGAACCTTAGTCATAATGAGTATCTTGATAAAATCTCGAAGAGTTTGAAAGTGGGTTATGTGGGGTTAAAAATTAGATCAAATAGTAGGAAAACTGAACACTCCAGAGGTCACATTTATAGCCAAATCTTCATGAAAATTGGTCTGACAGAATGATTAAAAATCTTGGACAAGTTTGAAAGTGGGTTACGTTCAGTCAAAAAGTAGGTCCCTGTGTCATATCTTAGAACAATCTAGTTTACACTCCAGCGACCACATTTTTAGCCCAATCTTCCTCAAACTTGCTCAGAGTGTGTCTTGGTGATATCAAGATTGAGTTTGTCATGGGTGGTGGGAATAAAAAGTAGGTCACTAGGTCAAATCTTCGAAAAAATACTCGAGGCACATTTTTGGCCCAATCTTCATCAATTGGTCAGAATCATTGTCTTGATAAAATCAATATTCTAAATCTTTGAAAAAAATACTCGAGGCACATTTTTGGCCCAATCTTCATCAATTGGTCAGAATCATTGTCTTGATAAAATCAATATTCTAAATCTTTGAAAATCTTGTTCTGCAGAACCACTGCTCATGATCCACTATCAACATTGTTCAAATATTGTCAATATTGGCTACCCATGGGCTGCCCAACAAAAATCTTAAATTTATGGTAATAAGGTGAGCGATTAAGGGCCGTCTTGGCCCTCTTGTTTTGACTGTCATTCCTAAACTAATCATCAGCGCTTTCAAATTTCACGTGTCTTCCTCTCATTGAGGACCATCGATGTTACTAAGGTCCATCACTCTGCATGCAATACTTTTTTGTCTGTGGTTAAATTTAGAATGTTGTGCAGACGTGGCCAAATTTAAACCATACAGAATGCCTTCTTATTGGCTGTTTGTGTTGCAGGCTTTACTGGTGAACTGCGAGCTGCCACCGGAGGTCAGGCCTTCCCTACTCTTGTGTTTGACCACTGGCAGATCTTCCCAGGAGGTGATGTGTTCAACCCAGCCACCAAACCTGGAGAAGTTGTTGCCAATACCAGAAAAAGGAAAGGTCTTAAAGAGCAAATTCCAGCCTTGGATCATTACAAGGATAAATTGTAAACAAAGACTCAGCAATAGACTCACCATTATTTATTTTTTGTTTACTATAATTTTGGTCCAGTTTGACCCAAGCAAAATCAAATCAAGATGGAAGTAATTTACTGTAAAGAACTTGGAGAGGAAGTGGCGGAAATAAGATATATATGCACATCATGGATATATGACTTCAAACAGAAATGTACAGCAAAAAGTGGTTGCAGTCTTGCTTAGTGCTATGTATATGGTTCATGGATCTGATTATTGGTACTAGGTTGATCCCAAATAAAAGGTGAATGATGTTGTTGAGGTTGTTTGTTTACTATCCACCATCCTCAAAAGTTGTCAAGATTACAGGGTTGCCCTGCATAGGAGACGTTGACATTTTTTCAAGGTCAGTGATTTTAAAACTCGTGGAAATTTGAAATGACTGGGGGGGGGGGGGGGGGGCATGTATATTAAATTTCCGCAAAAATATCACATTGCAACCTTTCTAGGGCCGTCATCTTAACTTGCGATATCAGTGAATATATCAAAGTTCCAATGATATATCTATACAGAATTTTCTAGTATCGATACATTTTTAATGAAGAAACTAGAAAAAAAAACACCTGATTAAATTTGTTTTGAGTCGTACCCATTTGTTTATCATTGTAAAGGTAAAAGGTGAGGTTTATAGTCTGGAACTATATACAGTGTACATATTCTCCCGACTTCACAATTTACCCCCTGATCACTGGGTTATAAGTGGGCTATTTTCAAAAAAATGGCTAGAAAAGTTGAAAAATTGTCAGAATTTAAACCTTCATGAAATACAAAAAAAAACTGACCTGAATGTTATGATCAACCATTGTAGTTAACAAAATTGGTTGGGTATAAAGCTAATCACAAGTATTAATTGTTTTATCAAGCTTTAATTTCAAGTGAACAAGCAAAAAATACTAAAATACATGAACACTTTCAAAGCATATTATTTTTTTAGTTAAATGGTTCTTTACACTTTCAAGGTTTATTTTTGCTAGCTGTTATATCATCATACAGAATTAAACTTTTGAATCGGTCTGTCATTCAAAAATATAATGCAAATTTATTTTGTTTGCCCTTTTTTCCTCATGGAATTAATATTCACACAATTAAAATTTTATTTTCAAATAAAATGGTGAAACTATTTGAATAAATCAGGCTTGTTCATGAAATTTTAACAATAACATGTAAAATTTGAAAAAAAATCATAAAAGATAATATGATTTTAGCGCAGAAAATCAACATTAAAACAGTACCATTTTCGTTCAGAATTTGTTACACTCCTGACATATGTAGCTGTCTGTCATAAACTAGATTTCACATATAAATTAACAGTTATTATCAACTGAACTGTCAATACATAGCAACTGACAGACAGTGAAACATTTTTAAACAAATTTGGTGATTACATCTCCAATTTGAAAATATTTCAAGAAATTAGTTTGAAACTATATGGACTCCACTTGCAACTTTGGCTGAAAACGTGTCGCAAACTTTAATAGTATGTTTCTTTGAACAATTAAACTCTAAAACAATTAAAATAAAGTCACTTGAATCTGATCCTACTAGTGATATGAACAAAAAATATTTGTTGCACACATTTGCCTAACTTACACTCCTGACGGAAATACGTAACTTATGATGTCAACTTAAACTTTTAGATGTTTTTCAGAACTTTGACCTCTTCAGTTGCATCCTCTTTTCCGTGTGTTGAGCTACTGGTCTAAATTGTAATCTTTGTGTTTCATACACCAGCTTAAGTGGTATTCAAATTTCAAAACTAATAACATTGAAACTAATGATCCCAAAATACCCGAAAATATAACAACTCTGAGAATTATGTATGGGGCGACTTTTTACGCCCGCCACACGAGCACTTAACACCTGCTGTTGTGAAGTGCATAAGTCCTGATAGAAGGTAACTCTATATTTCCAAGCTGCAATGTATGCTATAGATGTGCCAGTCATCTATGGGTAGTATTTCTCACTATGTGTTCAATAGTGTTGGCCCAAGCTCTTGGGCTATCTTGGAGATTTCCTCTAACTCTTCCAGCAGCCTTTCTAATGCTGTTTGGCTTCTTCTGCTTTCCTGCTTCCCTCTTCAGTTGCACCCTCTTATCTCAGGCAGCTTGGCTCTGTCGACTTTTCCTTTTCCATTCTGTTTTGCTCACCAGAGTACAATGTGTTCAGGGTGAGCTTTTGTGTTGCCTGATGTCCGTCGGCATGCGTCAACAATTTGAATCTTAAAAATCTACAGGGTTCTCAGCTTTCATCTTTGACACAAAGCATCAATCTGTAGGTTCTCTACAAAAGTTATATAAATTGTGTTCCTTGGACAAAATTGGCCCCGCTTCAGGGGTGGCCAGTTTTCAAAAGAAACATATAGTGAAACTTTGAAAATCTTCTCCTCTGAATCTACAGGGTTCTCAGCTTTCATATTTGGCACATAACATCCTGTTCAAGTCCTCTACAAAAGTGATAATAAATTGTGCCCCTGGGGTCAAAATTGGCCCCGCCCCAGGGCTGGTCAGTTTTCTATAGAAACATATTATGAAAACTTTGAAAAAAATTCTTCTCTGAAACTTAAAGGTTCTCAGCTTTCATATTTGGCACATAACATCAACTTCAGGTCTTCTACAAAAGTTATAGAATTGTGCCCCTAGGGTCAAAACTGGCCAAACCCCAGGAGTTGGATTCATATTTGGTACATGGCATCATCTTGAAGTGCTCTACAAAAGTTATATGAATAATGCTCCTGGGTTCAAATGTGGCCCACCCTAGGGGTGGCAAGTTTTCTACAGAAACTTTGAAAATCTTCTCCTGATTGTCTGGTGAGCGATACCAGGGCAATCATGGTCCTCTTGTTTGCTTTTTTTTCATTTTCTTGTCAAGGGCAAGATCTGACAGTCTGTCCTGTCATATCTGTTCCTTGTAGCGTGTGTTTTCTTCCTTCTATCTCATTTTCTTATTTTTCAAAACTGTCGGTTTTCAGATTTTCACAGTATTTTCAACTTTTTCTGTTGATGTGCCTAGTTACAATATTCTGATCTGTAGTTGCTCTTTTCATATTTGTCAATGACATTCTAATAGCTGGAAGGCTCACAACTAACTTGCCCATGCGTGCTTTGATATTAATTCTGTAGAAGATGAATGAATAATACTTCTTACCAACTATGGTCAGGAGTGTAACATGTACATATACATGTAAACAGTTATGTTAGAAGCACAACTTGGTTTCTTTTATATAAATTTAAATTTTAAAATGGTTATCACTTAGTATAGCAAAGCAAAAAAATATTTTTTAATGATTGGCAATCACTTTTAAAAAATATCATGCATTTTGATTTAAATATCTAAATTCTAAATAAAAATAGACAAAATGTAAATGTTTCTGTCAAATTAAACTTACCTTATTTGCACCAGATGGAATATTTATTATCCAAACTTCATTATATAACTTTAAAACACAGCACATAATAACTGTAATACATTTCAGAAGGCTGAACAAAGAATAGGCATAAAATCGCAAAAATATGTTGCACTCCTGACAATCACATGATGTCCATGTACTTGATACACAAACACCATCTTCACTCATAATTATGTCTCTCCCCCCCCCCCCCCCCCCCCCCCCATATTTATATGGGGGAGACATATTGTTTTCGTGAGAGTTGTCCGTCTGTCTGTCACACTTTTTGTCCGGACGATAACTTCAATATGCCTGATGCCAGTTGATTGAAACTTCATATATGGAAAGAGCATAATGAGAGGAAGTGTCATGCACAAGGTCCATAACTCTGGCTTCACTAATATTGGAGTTATTGCCCTTTGTAAAAAAAAAATCACACTTTTTTGTCCGGACGATAACTCCTATATGGCTCATGCCATTGGATTGAAACTTCATATATGGAAAGATCATGACGAGAGGAAGTGTCATGCACAAGGTCCATAACTCTGGCTTCACTAATATTGGAGTTATTGCCCTTTGTAAAAAATATCATAATTTTTTGTCCGGACAATAACTTCAATATGCCTGATGCCAGTTGATTGAAACTTCATATATGGAAAGAGCATAATGAGAGGAAGTGTCATGCAGAAGGTACATAACTCTGGCTTTACTAATATAGGAGTTATTGCCCTTTGTAAAAAAAAATACTACTTTTTTGTCCGGACGATAACTTCTATATGGCTCATGCCATTGGATTGAAACTTCATATATGGAAAGATCATAACGAGAGGAAGTGTCATGCACAAGGTCCATAACTCTGGCTTCACTAATATTGGAGTTATTGCCCTTTGTAAAAAAAAATCACAATTTTTTGTCCGGATGATTACTCCTATGTGACACATGCCATTGGAGTGAAACTTCATACATGGAACGATCATGATAAGAGAAAGTGTCATGCATAAGATCCTTAACTCGAGCTTCAATAAATTTAGAGTTATTGCCCCTTGTACATTTGTTTAATTCTTTCTTGTCCGGACGATAACTCCTACATGGCTCTTGCCATCGTATTGAAACTTCATACATGGAAAGAGCATGATGAGAGAAAGTGTCATGAACAAGGGCCATAATTCTGGCTTCAATACTTTTGGAGTTATTGCCCTTTGTTACATTTTTTGGCCGATCAATAACTCCTGTTCGACTGATGCTATTGGAATGACATTTTATTTCTGGAAAGAGCATGATGAAAGTAAGTGTCATGCACAAGGGCCATAAATCTGGTATCAGTATTTTTGGAGTTATTAGCTGTTATCATTTTCTTCTTGAAAAATGTAGTGTGAAAAACGCAAAATGAGGGGAAGTATCATTCATCAAGACCATAACATTTTTAGTGATTTCCCTTTACATATTGTTTTTATTAGAGGAGAGACATCCGTTTTTTTGACAAAAACCTCTAGTTGTTACTTGTGATCACTCTCAGACTCAGACTTCCAGGCAAACCATATAAAATATAATTGTGTAAAGTTTTTGGCATCACACTTTTTCATTATATACCAAATGTTTCGCTCCTGACGGATTCAGGCCATTTTTTTTCTATGAAGCAAAACAACAGTTACATTAATAACATAAGAAAAATATTTTACCTAGTTTATTACAACACATTTCTCTTAACTCTGAACAACAAAGAATATTAATCATTTAAATGTTATTGAAGTAGCTCAATACACATTTTTTAAATATCTTTTTTTAGTGATTTTTTTCTGAATACCCATTTATGTAATCACTTATTTTTTGCGTCTTGACATGATAATAATGCTTAAAATTATATACCATCTTCAAGGCAACATGTTAAACTTTTTGTTAAAAACAATTGTAACTTTCAAAGTTATCAATATTTTTTAAAGGAATGTCTTGAATTTGGTGTTTGTTGAAAACTGTCACGCTTTTTTGTTTCACTCCTGACATTTTAGACCCGTTTTGTTATCATAACTTTTTTTCCTGTTAAGCAAATTCCTTCAAACTTCACACACTTTTTAATGACATGTTTTGGGGTAAAAGATGTTAGCATTATTTGTTTAGAATATATTTTATTGTGGAAAAACCCAAACTAGCCATTTTTTTGAAAATAGCCCATGTAGGCCATTAACACTCGGCGCACAAGGCAGCCATGGCACATCGGCTTATTTTCCCTCACAGGTACTCATTTATACACCTGGGTAGAGAGGAGCAAACGTGGGATGCATTTTTTGCTCAGAAAAATTCTGATAGTCCAAAGGCAGGATTCGAACCATACACCCTCGATCCAACGTCCTACCACTGGACCATTGCTCCAGTTCACTTTTCATTTACGGTGTTTTACGACATTAACCCATTCCCTGATATTGACGACTCTGTAAAAGTCACTTTGTGAAACCATTGTGATAAATAGGAGAAAATGCTCTATTTATCACAATGGTTTCAAACTACAAAATTCTAAAAAAAATAAATCCTTTTCTCTTGTTAATGCTCCTTTTCGGTAGATTTATTCAAAGAAGTATCTAAAAATAGCCTATGAGGTAATGGGTTAAATACTAAGACTTGGGTTTGCACTAAAAACTCGATTTCGTGAGGTGAATACAGTATGCAGCCCAAATAAAAAATCCTGTGTTACTCGGCGTAATCTTTAGAAAATCTTGTGTTCACTTAAAAGTCGGATGGATCAAAACGTAATGAAAGTAACGGTACATGAACATTAATTATCGTATAAGCTGCAGTTTACACAGCATCGGTGAATTTACCCTTCCCCATTAGGAATAACAACAATTGAGACAAACATTCTGGAGTTTGAGGAGTTTAGCTCAAAAACCTCGAAAAATGGATTGACGTTTGAACAAACTTCGGCTTTCAATGGTGAATTTCATATCCAAATTCATATCGAGGGCTTGGTGCAAAACTATTCTAACTCCTTCACTTTAGTAGTGAAGGAGTTAGAATAGTTTTGCACCAAGCCCTCGATATGCAAACCTTCAGTACAGCAGTACTACCACAAATCTTCATGCGCATGTCAACAGAAATGATTGGTCAGTGAGTACAGTAACTGTTGAGTGCTTGCGCCTGTGAAGTAACTGTTTACAATATCCTTATGACTTGCGCTCTTTTCATATTGGGCAACAGTTAATAGCTAAACTCCTGGATGTTTTATATAATCCATGAAGAGCAGACTCAATGTGAACTACGTGACCAATCTTGGAATACTGTTAGACATGTCATTGAAATTAGTCTGTTGAAATGGTTAACCCTTCGCTTGCTATTCACGTCAATATACCTACCTGTAAGTAGTGAAGACCCAGATGAGACGGCTCCTGCAGGAGCTGTCTTATCAGGGTCTGCACTATTTACAAGTTGATTGTGCACCCCACAGAAGTGATTGCGCAGCGAAATACTTGTACACAGTGAAGATACATGATATTATACAACAGGGCATGAGTAAAGAAGGGGAACTGTATTTTAAAATTCAGCAAGCGAAGGGTTAATAGTCTGTTATTTCCACATTACCTTGGTATTTTTAGCTCACCAGAGCACTTTTGTGCTCAGGGTGAGCTTTTGTGATCGCCTGATGTCCGTTGTGCGTCCCACGTCAACAATTTGAACTATTAAAATTTTTCTCTGAATCTACAAGCTTCTCGGCTTTCATCTTTGCTACATAGCATCATCTGTAGATCCGCTACAAAACTTATATAAATTATGCCCCTGGGGTCAAAATTGGCCCCACCCAAGGGGCGCCTTGTTTTCTATAGAACTTTGAAAATCTCTGAAACTGGAAGGTTCTCAGCTTTCATATTCGGCACATAACATCATGTCCAGATACTCTACAAGTTAAATGAATTATGGCCCAGGGGACAAAATTGGCCCCGCCCCAGGGGTAATCAGTTTTCAATGGAAATATATATTGGAAACTGAAATGTTTTTCTCTGAAACTGGAAGCTTCTCAGCTTAAATATTTGGCGCACAGCATCATGTTCAGGTCCTCTACGAAAGTTTTTAACTTGTGACTCTAGGGTTAAAATTGGCCCCACCCCCATGGTTGGCCAGTTTTAAATAGAAACATCGAGAAAACTTGGAAAATCTTCTCTGAAACTGGAAGGTTCTCAGCTTTCATATTTGGCACATAGCATATTTAGTTCCTGTACAAAAGTTATATACATTATGCCCATGGGATCAAAAATTGCCCCACCTCATGGGTGGCAAGTTTTCAATAGAAACGGTGAAAACTTTGAAAATCTTCTTCTCTGAAACTGGAAGGTTCTCAGCTTTCATATTTGGCACATATCCTGTTCAGGTCCTCTACAAAAGTTATATGAACATTGGCCCCGCCTCAGGGGTGACTAATTTTCAATAGAAACTTTGAAAATATTTTCATCTGAATGTCTGGTGAGTGATATCGGGGCCATCATAGCACTCTTGTTGTTACAAGAATCCGTTATCTATAACAAACTCGGACATTTGCTAGGTAGGGACTAACAAAATTAACATCAACTTCCAGGTAAGTTTCGTTTAATGTGTCAATTTTTATAGACATTTTACTTCAGAATTTGTAGTGGTTTTGAGTTTATTCCCTTAACTCTTTGCGCGCTAGCGGCTAAACTCTGATTACCTGTATGCAAACAGTTTGGATCTAGATGAGACGCCCCATAATGCGGCATCTCATCAGGATCCAAACTGTTTGTCGTCTTGATAATATTTTTGCAAAGAAATTTGAGAAGTTTTAAGAAAAGTTGCAGACGAAAAAATTACTTGGCGTGCAAAGAGTTAAATAGCAAGTCCAACCGATATTTTAGTCATCAATACAGCGAGGCCAATCAATGGCAGCCCCACACCTTTCGCAATGTAATGTGTATGGAAATATTGAAATTATGTCTGGGAATTTTTGTTTCAAGGCAAATTTTTAGCATCATTGACTGCCCATTGTCTATAATTACCAGTTTGTTACAATTCTCAAGCAATGTTTATCAAATGTTATAATATGAAGGCAATAATACTTTAATAGTGAACATTGCATTTTGTAAATATTACCTAGTTTAGTGATAATAAAAACAAAAAACCTGAAAATGGTATACTATTTCCTACTGTTAATTAAGCCCAGTAGCGATTTTAGCTGTCAAGTTCTCGCTCAAATATGGCTGAGTAAATGGTTAATGAATAGCAGGTGTAATTTATTAGGGGTATTAAACTCGCATCTAGAGAAGTTGAGTAAAACAATTGTATCTAAACAGAATCCTAAAAGACTATCTGCTGTCTAAAATGTCTTTTGCATGTAACACCTTGTTTAAACTAAAACAAAAAGATTTTGATAGAATTTAGAACTACAGTAAAACCTCTATAACGCCCACTAAAGTGTGTTAATTAGTTGGGTCTTTATGACATGTGGTTGCTTAAAGCAAGATGAAAGTAAAACAACGCTCCTATAGGAGCATTCTGTTTTTAGCTCACCAGAGCACAAAGTTCTCAGGATGAGCTTTTGTGATTGCCTGATGTGCGTCGTCAGTCGTCAACAATTTGAACCTTTAAACAACTTCTCCACTGAATCTACAGGGTTCTCAGCTTTCATCTTTGGCACATAGTATCATCTTTAGGTCCTCTGCAAAAGTTATATAAATTATGGCCCTGGGGTCAAAATTGGCCCCGCCCCAGGGGTGCCTTGTTTTCAGTAGAAACATATAGTAAAACTTTGAAAATCTTCTCCTCTGAAACCAGAAGGTTCTCAGCTTTCATATTTAGCACATAGCATCATGTTCAGGTCCTCTACATTTTTTTATAAATTATGGCACTAGGGTCAAAATTGGCCCGTCCCAGAGGTGGGCAGTTTTCAATAGACACAAATTGTGAAATCTTTGAAAATCTTCTCTGAAACTGGATGGCTCTCAGCTTTCATATTTGGCATATAGCCAAGTTTTATAAATTATGGCACTGGGGTCAGAATTGGCCCCGCCTCAGGGCAGGGCAGTTTTCAATCGAAACAAATCGTGAAATATTTGAAAATCATCTT
The DNA here is from genome assembly GCA_963576725.1 of Azorinus chamasolen. Taxonomy (NCBI): domain Eukaryota; kingdom Metazoa; phylum Mollusca; class Bivalvia; order Cardiida; family Solecurtidae; genus Azorinus; species Azorinus chamasolen. The sequence goes on from OY755239.1 coordinate 13,992,384, forward strand.
CTCTGAAACTGGAAGTCTCTCAGCTTTCATATTTGGCACATAACATCATGTTCAGGTCGTCTACAAAAGTTATATAAATTATGGCCCTGGGGTCAAAATTGGCCCGCCCCAGGGGTGGGCTGTTTTCAATAGAAACAAATAGTGAAATCTTTGAAAATCTTCATCTCTGAAACTGGAAGGCTCTCAGCTTTTATATTTGGCACACAGCATCATGTTCAGGTCCTCTACAAAAGTTATATAAATTATGGCCCCGGGGACAAAATTGGCCCCACCCCAGGAGTGGGCTGTTTTCAAAAAAAACTGAACTCTTTGAACATCTCTGAAACTGGAAGGTTCTCAGCTTTCATATTTGGCACATAGCATTATGTTCAGGTCCTCTACAAAAGTTATATAAATTATGGCCCCGGGGTCAAAATTGGCCCCACCCCAGGAGTATATCAAAATAGTGAAATCTTGAAAATCTTCTTCTCTGAAACTGGAAGGCTCTCAGCTTTCATATTTGGCATAGAGCATCATGTTCAGGTCCTCTTTAAAAATTATATAAATAATGGCCTGAATATCTTCTTCTCTGAAACTGGAAGGTTCTCAGCTTTCATACTTTGCACATAGCATCATGTTCAGGTCCTCTAAAAAAGTTATATAAATTATGCCCCTGGGGTCAAAATTGGCCCCGCCCCAGGAGTAGCCAGTTTTCAGCAGAAACAGTGAAAACTTTGAAAATCTTTTTCTTTGAAACTGGAAGGTTCTCAGCTTTCATGTTTGGCACAGAGCACCATGTCCAGGTCCTCTACAAAAGTTATATAAATTGTGCCTCTTGGGTCAAAATTAGCCCAGCCCCACGGCAGACTAGTTTTCTATAGAAACATATACATGTAGTTAAAACTTCTCCTCTGATTGTCTGGTGAGCGCTTCAGGGCCATTCTGGCCCTCTTGTTCTTTCACCTTGCTTAAAACAGCCACCTGCCTTTAATACAAAGTACTTCATGTAATTTAGTGGCCGTTATAGAAAGGTTTTACTGTGTAGTCCCTTGCAAATTCTCATATACATTGTACATGTATATTTATACCCCCACAAACTTCAGTTGGATTGTTTTATTTATTTTTATTTATTTTTTTTATTTTTTTTTTTGGGGGGGGGGGTGGTCTTAGGAGTCTCCTTGGTGGTCCGTGTTGACTTGTTTCCGTGCGGTTTCTCAGTAACCGCCGACTAGAATTCCATGATGCTTTGTCATAAAGAGGACATGTTTGTGCATCCAATTACTTTCTAGCTGATTTCCATACAGAGTTATGCCCCTTCGTATTTTATTCCGCACGGTTTCTAAGTAACAGCTGACTGGAATCCAATGAAACTGACATAATGCTTTATCATAGAGGAGATGCGCATCCCATTATAGTTTCCCAACTGATTGATATTCTTACAAGTTATTCCCATGTCCGGTGTAATGACGATTTTGTTCTACCCATTGTATTTTCTACGGCCAAAGGGGTACTTATTCGTCAACAAATAAGTACTCCCCTGGCAAAGGACCCATAATATGACTCTTACGTAGAATATGTACTCCCGTAGAAAAATTAGTCCCCTTCAAAATTGTTCCCAAAACACTTTGTTTTGCGGGTACACTGGATTCACCTTAAACATTTAAAATATACAAAACTCATTTATTTATATGCTGAAAAGTAGTATATCGCAAAGAGCCCCATCCAATTACCGTTTATTATGACATAACAGCCATGTGTTTGATATCGCCGATCCCGGTTTTACTACCCGAAGTTTCAGTTTTACTCGGGTTAGGTTTTAGTTTCGTAACTGTTCGCCCTTTTCGTGATTCTCCGACCACTTCCGAGAAAGCTATTACGTAAACAATGGAGGGATCGGGTGATCATCGGCAAAACGCGGAAGAATTTAACGGAAAAGGCCGATAATATTGTGTTGTAGAACAAAAAATATCAGTATTGATGAAATCGGTTTACATGTATTTGTATCACAGGGGCATTTTTCGATATAAGTTCAAATTGGAAACCTTCATAATTATGATAGAGCATAACAAATACCAAGTTTTATGATATTATTGAAAATATGCGATCATTGTAGGGACTTCCTCTTTAACGGTTGGTTGATCGCTTAGTTAATATGTCCGCGTAGTATTGTTGCATGAACTACTAATACAGTTTTAGGGTATTTCAATGAACCTTTGTTCACATTATAATCTTAAATGTTCTTGTGCAAGACATACATTTTGCCATCGTCAGATTCATCATTGCAGAGTTATAGCCCTTAAAAAGGGCAAACATTGTGCAGCGAGCTTTTTATACAGATTTAAATAAATTTGAATGAAACGTCATACACATAGTAACTATAGAGTGTGCTGGCTCACACACAAACAAAAAAATTGCTAGGAGAATATGAAAGTACCGCCTTGAAACAGTCAGTGACAAATGCCACTGCTGATCAAACCACCATTGTGATTAATTAGCAACTTTGTTACACACTGTCGATTATTAATAGAATGTATTTATTTACAATATATAGAAATAATTGCCTAATAGAAAAATATATTCTATGACAGGAGTCCATATTCTACGTCGAATATGGACTGGGGAGTACAAATTCGTAATTACACCGGCGGTGTGCGTTGTCGGTCGTCAACAATTTGAACCTTTAAAACTCGCTATACAGGGTTCTCAGCTTTCATCTTTGGCACGTAGCATCATATTCAGGTTATCTACAAAAGTTATAAATTATACCCCTGGGGTCAAAATTGACCCCGCTCAGGGGTGGGCACTTTTCAATAGAAACATAAAGTGAACATTTTGAAAATCTGATACTGGAAGGTTCTCAGCTTTGAAATTTGGCACACATCATGACTGGGGTCAAACTTGACCCGCCCCAGGGGTGGCCAGTTTTTTTTATAGAAACAGTGAAAACTTTGGAAATCTTCTCCTGAAACTACACTAACCCAAAATGAAAACTTTATTTGTTGGAATATATGTTTTGTTAGCGTACATGTTGTATGATTTACACATGATTATCACGATTTCATTGCGGATAACGATTATGCAATTGTTTTCCAAATCCCAGGTCTCTATGCGTCCAAGCATGAAAACGTGTTCTTACTTTGCAGGTGTGCAAGAACAGGTGTTTCAATTTCAGATTTTTCAACAACACGTAATCATTTTCTGCTCAGCACTGGTAATAAAAAGTTAATTTGTTTTACAAAACGTTTGCGTTTAGTGAAGCCACGTCTTTCTCAAGATCAATGAAACCAAGCTATTGGTATGCTCAGGGCGGGGTCAATGGTAAATAACGTCGCGCATCATTTTGGCTGCTCTAGACATACTATTCATAATTTAGTGAACAGGTACAACGTTACTGGATCTGTCAGAGACCAGGTCGCGTACGTGCGACAACGTTACGTACTGATTTCGTTGACTCGCCTACGTAATCCAGCAACCATTACTGCTCGCCGTTACGGGGTTCATGCATAGATTATAAATCGTTTGAGGCAGAACCAAGTTTTTATTCGTGCTAATCGTCCACATACCAGACAGATTATGACACTGCGCTTCCAGTCCGTTATATGGGCACGACGTCACTTGCATTTCACACGGAATCAGTGGCAAACGGTACTTTTCAGCGATGGGTCGCGGTTTACCGTCAGCCACGCAGTTGGCAGAACACGCATCTATCGCCGTAGAAATGAACGACTTGCGGAGTGTTGTATTCGGGAGAGAGACGGGTTTGGTGGTGACAGTATTACGGTCTAGGGTGGGATAATGGGAAATCTGAGAACTGATTTGATCATTATCCCAGGAAATATCAATGCTCAGCGTTATATAAATGTTTTAAACAACACAATAATAACATTCATGCAAAACGGACCTGGCATTTTCCAGCATGACAATACAAGGCATCGCACGGCGCGAATCACCACACAAATCCTTGCTTGAAATAACATTAACGTCTTGCCTTGGTCGGCTTTATCCCCAGACATGAACCCCATAGAACACATACGGGATGAATTGGGTCGGAGGGCCAGGTCCAATCATCAAATTGATATCATAAATGACCTCCAAAATGCTCTTCTGTTAGAATGGCTAACGTATTCCTAACGCGCTCGTACAACGTTACGGAAATTCAATGAGGCGATGTATTCTGCAATGCATTCATAGAAATGAAGGTCACATAGGTTACTGATGGAGGTCACACAGGTTACTGGTGGAGGTCACACAGGTTACTGATGGAGGTCACAGGTTACTGGTGGAGGTCACACAGGTTACTGGTGGAGGTTACTGATGGAGGTCAGATTACTGGTGGAGGTCACACAGGTTGCTGATTGAGGTCACACAGGTTACTGATGGGGGTCACACAGGTCAATATGGCATCGAAGCTTGGATTAAAAAAAATAACCCCGAATATAAACTTATTATCAAAATATATACTTTTGAATTCTATGTAAAGTTTTCATTTTGGATCAGTGTAGAAGGTTCTCAGCTTTCATATTTGGCACATACCATCATGTTCAGGTCCTTTACAAAAGTTACATATATAAATGATGCTCCTTGGGTCAAAACTGGCCCCTCCTCAGGGGTGGCCAGTTTTCAACAGAAATGAAGTGAAAACTTCCTGCAACTGGAAGGTTCTCAGCTTTAATATTTGGCACATAGCATCATGTTCAGGTCCTCTACAAAAGTTATATAAATTATGCCCTTGGGTCAAAATTGGCCCCATCCCAGAAGTTGCTAGTTTTTAATAGAAAAACATAATTTATAGTGAAAACTCTGAACATCTCTTATTATCTGGTGAGAACATGCAAAGGTCGATACGTCAATTGAACAATACGGGAGATAATAAGTTCCACTTTATCGTATTGTTTTGCATAGATTACTTCCCTTGGAGTACACCGCCCCTCTCGCTGTCTCATTCATTGTCTACCACTTAACTTAATTTAAATAAACTAATTTCCTTGTATCAAGTAACTTTCTTTGTAGTCAGTTACGGTAAAATCTTAACATAGAGTAGCTTAACTTTAAACAAAGCAAAATCAGAATTTGTTTTCGCCGTGACGAAGATATATTGAAATTCAGCAAGTCATGTTGAAACTGGAACGCATATCTAAATTTAGCAACATATGAGCTATATTTAGGGATTACTTTTGCTTATCCATGTTTCGAAAACGCTAGAAGCTGTAATCCTGAAATTTCTAGAACTTTCTCTGTATTTATAAATGAAACGAGACGAGAGTTTTCAATACTTTCACAGATTTCGAAGTGTACCACACTTTTTATCAACATCGTATCTGCTGTTATATTTGAACAATGGTGATTTTTTTTATTCGAAGGGTGACGCCTTTAGATAGACTGATTGCCGGGCTTATAGGCACCATGCCTGAATTCCTAGCCAGACAAAATGAAACGGGACACAGACGCATGTGTGATAACTGCACCGACGATGGTGGCCAACTCACTAAAGGTTTGAAACCATGGTTTTGTGTTACAAAAATCGGAAACTACCATCCAAAGGAAGTGCATGTTAAGAATGCAGATGGTTGTGTTATTATTTACGCCAGGCACGTGGAAAGATACGGGGATGGAGATACTTTTGACATTTCCGAGTCCAAAAGAACAGTGCTGCTGCCAGAAGGAGTTGATAAGGATACGGTTCTTTGTTTCATGCACACTGATGGTCGGATTCTGATTCGGGGTTCCTATTTAAAGGACTGTAAATACAGTGAGACAGGACCAGTGAAACCGGGGAGTCCAGCTATGAAACCAGTGACCAGTTCATCAGTTTCTTCAACCCATGTTATGACCAAGGCAAGAAACTCACTTGAAATCAGTGATGAATCTGGAACTCAGTTACACGGAACAGACCCCAGTGTACCAGAGTCTACAGAGTTAGCTGCTGCTGATGGCACTGTTAAACAGGAACCTAACGCAGAGATAAATAATGCTAATACCGATGAAGAGCCACCACTAAACTCCAATGAAAGCTCGAACGCCGAGCTTAAGTCTGAAACTGGTCCAGAATTGACTTTAGAAGCAACAGCAGAAAATAGAAGTCAACCAAGTCCAACACCAACAGAGGGTGATTTTACGATACTTGAACATCCGTCGATGGATGGTGAGAATGACACACCACAAAACCCAGATGTCGGCAACCATGGGGAATATTTAAAGGCAGACGACCCTGAACATTTAAAAGTTCTAACAGACAGCGTTAGAATCCAGCGTGACGGTGATGAAGACGTGTTTACGGTCAATCTTAACCTGGAAGGCTTCAACTCGGAGAACATGTCGATTAGATTTGTTGACAACGAGCTTAACATCAATGCCAAAAGTGAACATACGAACGACGGCGTGTATACGATGCAAGAATTTCACCGGAAGTATCCTGTACCGGAAACTGGGAAGCTAGGCGCTGCGCATGCGTATATAAACTCTGACGGCATTGTTACTGTCGCCGTTCCACTAGAAAAGGACAAAAATAGCGATGAGCGATCAGTGCCAATCATAGAGCTGAATGAATAAACTGTAATATCTGTCCTATGAAAAAAAGCAATGTATGATGAGAGAAAAATGTATGTAATATCAGTGCTAAAGAGACCAATCAATAAAGATGTGTACAGTGAAACTCCTCTAAACCGGCCGTTAAATTTAGTATAAATATCGGTCTTGGAGATAGACGACAGCTTAATGCAGGGTGAAAGTCATGCAGAAAGCTCCTCTATGAGCTTTTTGCATGACTTTCACCCTGCATTAAGCAGCCACCTGCCAAAAAATATCTCAATTCATATCTACTAGAATTTCGGTTTAGAGGAGTTTTATTGTATTAATTTGTACTCGAACTTCGTCATTTCTCCACCTATGTGACAACTCTTTAGAATCGTCTCGAAGAGACTCCTGTAAAAGTCGTCTATTTTGGTCAATGTGTTTCTATCAGGGAAATGGCTATTTACATAATGCATATTAATGCAAGACCACACCCATTATGGATATCTGAACATTACGTTAATGATTTTATTGAAACTTCAGTAGAACATGTCTTAAGCAATAAGCGACCCTCAAAAAGAGGTATAATTATGGACCTATAAGGCAGGTGGTGGCTTAACGCAGGTCAAAGGTAACGCAAGTCAAAGGTAATACTGGTTCCCTGTATTAAGCACACACCTGCTTTATAAACTCTTATGATGAATATATTAATGGTCGCTTAAGACAGATTCTACTGTATATGATATGGAAATTATTGCTTGGGCAAACGGGCTAGAATCAGATCTGATATACACTAAAAACCCGCTAATTCCACCACCAAACAGGTGCATAATTCTGAGTGGCAGAGGTAGGTGGTAGCTTAATGCAGGACGAAAGTTATGCAGAAAGCTCCTATAGGAGCTTTATGCATAACTTTCGTCCTGCATTAAGCAACCACCTGCTTTAAACGACATCAGTGGCTGTTTATTAAGTGGTCGCATTAGCGGGGTTTCACTGTACATACATGTATAAGCGAATCGTGGAGATCGTAAGTAGAATACCCTTACAGAGACTGTCTCGGTTTGCAACATGCTAGTGTGGTAAGATAAAGGGTTGACCGTTTAGCCTGTCTTACACACTGAGGTTCATACTAATTGGAACGTCCGGGTGTTTTACTGTGTATGTGTTGCAGAAAATTGTGAAACTATTAACAATATAGAACCTGATCAGATTGCACGTATACTTAATTTGCGCAAACAGTTTAATGAGATACAGGTTTAGGCAGGGGATGCTTAATACACGGTAAAATTCATGCAAAAAGAGGAGCTGACGTTTGTCCTAAAGACCCATACTGATTTTATGTTTAGAGTAGCGAGATTTGTCTGTATTTATATACATGTATATCTTTATTTCCTCCATATCTGGAGATTACAATGCCACATGACTAAACAAACTATACTATACATGAAAGTATGTATGTGAAGACATATTCCATAGTATATTAAATGCATACATGAATATGTAAATACGATTAAACATGCCTAAGTGAGGCATGCAGCTGACATTATGAAGTATAAGTAAGACAAGTCTGCAAAGAAAAGCACAGCGATGGTAAACACTTGCAGTAAATAAAGAAAGAGACCAATTGGTGTTTTTTTTATGAATTGGCCAATTAAACATACATATACATGTATACATGCATTGATGTACATGTAGTTGATTTGCTGCACTTGGGGCCATTTCGTGGGTCTAGATGGTCTAAAACGTCCTAAAATTGATTTGGTCGATTTAGTGTTATATTATACACTATGTATATATTATATACTATGTAATGTTATAGTATATAATAACACTAAATCGACCCGGTCAGCTTTTTGGACTTTTTAGACCATCTAGACCCACGAAATGGCCCCCTGTGGTGGTGTATATTACAAAATTATCAATTTGCAGTACATGTACATGTGTTGCATTCTGTTTTATTGTAAAGTTTTACTAGAATAAAGATTTCAATTATGTTGTTTGTTGGGTAATTTGCATCAATACAACAACATTTAATGTTAAGCATCTCCCACATCATAACATTAACCCTTTACTCCATACATGTACCTCTCTACACCTTTGCAAACAGAGTAGACCTAGATCTACTCTGTTTGCTTAACCCTTTCGCTGCCAATGCCGGATCTGTGATTACCTATGCAAACAGTTTGGATCCAGATGAGACGCCGAATAACTCGGCGTCTCATCTGGATCCAAACTGTTTGTTACTGTTACTATGTTTTTGAAAAAAATAAAATAAAAAAAATTAAAATTTATAGCAGACAACAAAGTTAGCAGACGACAGAGTTTGGCAGCGAAAGGGTTAATGCATAATATAGTTCTGATTCTGCAATTTCTGCCACGTCTAAAACTTCTTGTAACATTATAAGAAATTAATCTAATTAATATTCATGACGTCATTTCTTACATTAATATTCATGAAGTAAAGGGTTAACAGTGTAATATTGAATACATCCTAACTGAACCTGTCCTAAGCGACCATTTGTTTATTGAAGATGTGAGTGTTAAAATGCGAAGGTCTGCTTAAAACGGGGTAAAAATAATGCAGAGAACTCCAATATGAACTTTCTGCATTACTTTTGATCTGCATTCAGCTACCATCTGCCTTACAGACCCATTAATTAGACCTCTTTTTGATGGTCAGATAAGACAGGTTCTGCTGTACCCAAAATATTCGGACCCCCTATATCCCCTCCTCACGGGTGTGTCATATACTACAGTAGACCCCCTATATCCCCTCCTCACAGGTGTGTCATTATATACTACAGTAGACCCCCTATATCCCCTCCTCACAGGTGTGTCATTATATACTACAGTAGACCCCCTATATCCCCTCCTCACAGGTGTGTCATTATATACTACAGTAGACCCCCTATATCCCCTCCTCACGGGTTTGTCATTATATACTACAGTAGACCCCCTATATCCCCTCCTCACAGGTGTGTCATTATATACTACAGTATACCCCCTATATCCCCCCTCACAGGTTTGTCATTATATACTACAGTAGACCCCCTATATCCCCTCCTCACAGGTGTGTCATTATATACTACAGTAGACCCCCTATATCCACTCCTCACGGATGTGTCCTATATCCCCTCCTCACAGGTGTGTCATTATCTACTACAGTAGACCCCCTATATCCCCTCCTCACAGGTGTGCCCTATATCCCCTCCTCACAGGTGTGTCATTATATACTACAGTAGACCCCCTATATCCCCTCCTCACAGGTGTGTCATTATATACTACAGTATACCCCCTATATCCCCTCCTCACAGGTTTGTCATTATATACTACAGTAGACCCCCTATATCCCCTCCTCACAGGTGTGTCATTATATACTACAGTAGACCCCCTATATCCCCTCCTCACGGGTGTGTTCATATACTACAGTAGACCCCCTATATCCCCTCCTCACGGGTTTGTCATTTTATACTAAAGTAGACCCCCTATATCCCCTCCTCACAGGTGTGTCATTATATACTACAGTAGACCCCCTATATCCCCTCCTCACGGGTGTGTCATTGTATACTACAGTAGACCCCCTATATCCCCTCCTCACGGGTTTGTCATATACTACAGTAGACCCCCTATATCCCCTCCTCACAGGTTTGTCATATACTACAGTAGACCCCCTTTATCCCCTCCTCACGGGTTTGTCATATACTACAGTAGACCCCCTATATCCCCTCCTCACAGGTGTGTCATTATATACTACAGTAGACCCCCTATATCCCCTCCTCACAGGTTTATCATTGTATACTACAGTAGACCCCCTATATCCCCTCCTCACGGGTTTGTCATTATATACTACAGTAGACCCCCTATATCCCCTCCTCACGGGTTTGTCATTTTATACTACAGTAAACCCCCTATATCCCCTCCTCACAGGTTTGTCATTATATACTACAGTAGACCCCCTATATCCCCTCCTCACGGGTTTGTCATTATATACTACAGTAGACCCCCTATATCCCCTCCTCACGGGTTTGTCATTATATACTACAGTAGACCCCCTATATCCCCTCCTCACGGGTGTGTCATTATATACTACAGTAGACCCCCTATATCCCCTCCTCACAGGTGTGTCATTATATACTACAGTAGACACCCTATATCCCCTCCTCACAGGTGTGTCATTATATACTACAGTAGACCCCCTATATCCCCTTCTTCACGGGGTTGTCATTATATACTACAGTAGACCCCCTATATCCCCTCCTCACAGGTGTGTCATTATATACTACAGTATACCCCCTATATCCCCTCCTCACAGGTTTATCATTGTATACTACAGTAGACCCCCTATATCCCCTCCTCACGGGTTTGTCATTATATACTACAGTAGACCCCCTATATCCCCTCCTCACGGGTTTGTCATTTTATACTACAGTAAACCCCCTATATCCCCTCCTCACAGGTTTGTCATTATATACTACAGTAGACCCCCTATATCCCCTCCTCACGGGTTTGTCATTATATACTACAGTAGACCCCCTATATCCCCTCCTCACGGGTTTGTCATTATATACCACAGCAGACCCCCTATATCCCCTCCTCACAGGTTTATCATTGTATACTACATTAGACCCCCTATATCCCCTCCTCACAGGTGTGTCATTATATACTAAAGTAGACCCCCTATATCCCCTCCTCACAGGTTTGTCATTATATACTACAGTAGACCCCCTATATCCCCTCCTCACAGGTATGTCATTTTATACTACAGTAGACCCCCTATATCCCCTCCTCACGGGTTTGTCATATACTACAGTAGACCCCCTATATCCCCTCCTCACGGGTTTGTCATATACTACAGTAGGCCCCCTATATCCCCTCCTCACGGGTTTGTCATATACTACAGTAGACCCCCTTTATCCCCTCCTCACGGGTTTGTCATATACTACAGTAGACCCCATATATCCCCTCCTCACAGGTGTGTCATTATATACTACAGTAGACCCCCTATATCCCCTCCTCACAGGTTTATCATTGTATACTACAGTAGACCCCCTATATCCCCTCCTCACGGGTTTGTCATTTTATACTACAGTAGACCCCCTATATCCCCTCCTCACAGGTTTGTCATTATATACTACAGTAGACCCCCTATATCCCCTCCTCACGGGTTTGTCATTATATACTACAGTAGACCCCCTATATCCCCTCCTCACGGGTTTGTCATTTTATACTACAGTAAACCCCCTATATCCCCTCCTCACAGGTTTGTCATTATATACTACAGTAGACCCCCTATATCCCCTCCTCACGGGTTTGTCATTATATACTACAGTAGACCCCCTATATCCCCTCCTCACGGGTTTGTCATTATATACCACAGCAGACCCCCTATATCCCCTCCTCACAGGTTTATCATTGTATACTACAGTAGACCCCCTATATCCCCTCCTCACAGGTTTGTCATTATATACTAAAGTAGACCCCCTATATCCCCTCCTCACAGGTTTGTCATTATATACTACAGTAGACCCCCTATATCCCCTCCTCACAGGTATGTCATTTTATACTACAGTAGACCCCCTATATCCCCTCCTCACGGGTTTGTCATTATATACTACAGTAGACCCCCTATATCCCCTCCTCACGGGTGTGTCATTATATACTACAGTAGACCCCCTATATCCCCTCCTCACAGGTTTGTCATTTTATACTACAGTAGTCCCCCTATATCCCCTCCTCACGGGTTTGTCATTTTATACTACAGTAGACCCCCTATATCCCCTCCTCACGGGTTTGTCATTTTGTCACCATTTTGTACTACAGTAAAACCAGTTTTAAGCGGTCATTCATTCATTGAACATAGGTGTCTTGAAAAGCTGGTTGTGGCTTAATGCAGGGCAAAAGTAACGCAGAGAGTTTTCTGTATTACGTTTTACCTGTATTAAGCTACCACCTGCCTTTACAGACCCGTGATTACACCTCTTTTTGATAGCCGCTTGAGACAGATTCTACTGTGTATATGAAGTGTTTTAAGATACATTTGTTGAGCGAACTGTGCAGAACCTGATCGGGAGTGTTCAGTGTTTGCGCATGTCCCTTTTGTGTGCATCAGTGTACAACTGGTTTAATCATTTACTGGATTTTTATCACTTTCGCAGCCACGTAGTGTCGTCTGTCAAATTTGTCATCAGCTACAATTTGTAGTCCATTTTCTTTCAAAAAAAAAATCACTACATCAAAAGATTTTGGATCCAGACTGTTTACACATGTGTTCACCTATTGGCCATTAGTAATGAACCAGTAGTAATAACACACCATTACCACCCGCGCGCCCGCCTCCACCCCTAGAAGGCGAGGAAAAGAACAGGTTTAACTTTAGAAAATCGCAAACAAACATGAAATGTCCGTCCATGCTGTAACTGCTGACACATTTGTTATGCTGGAGTGCTGTCTGTGTTTGTTTTGGTGATTAAACGATTAACATACACTTAATCTTATACTCCACGAATATTCATGATAGACTCTACCCAATCTACATACATGTTTATTAATTGGCTAATTATTTCATATTGTTTTATAAAAAAAAATGAAAAATAGTACAGTAGAACCTGTCTTACGCGACCATCAAAAAGAGCTCTAATTATAGTTCTGTACGGCAGGCGGTAGTACAGCTTAAAGGTAATACAGATGGCGCCTGTATTGAGCAATCGCCTGTCATTTCTGTATCTAATTAATAGACGGTCGTATAAGGTTCTACTGTATATCTGGGTCTACTCTGTTTGCAAAATTGTCAAAATACGTCTCTATTGAGTAAAGGATTAATGTCATTCATTCAAACACTTTTCCTGTCTTTGCAAACAGATTAGGTCCAGATAAAACAGCTCCTTCTAGGGGCTGTCTGGTCAGGCTCCGAGTAGACCCAGATAAAGCAGCTCCTTCTAGGGGCTGTCTGGTCAGGTTCTGCTCTGTTTGCTCATGGCATTATACAGATCTGATTCAGCAGCTTCTGCTTTGGCCCTTTATATAGATTTATTAACCCTTTCCCTCATATTGACGACTTTTGGCGACTCTGTAGAAGTCACTTTGTGAAACCATTGTGATAAATAGAGCATTTGCTCCTATAGGAGCAAATGCTCTATTTATCACAATGGTTTCAAACTACAAAATTCTAAAGTTTTCCTTTTCTCTAGTTAATGCTCTTTTTCGGTAGATTTATTCAAAGTGGTTGGATCTAAAAATAGCCTATGACGTAATGGGTTAAATGAAGATTCATTAAGTGAGACACGTTTTCATAAATATTCATTAAGAAAATGGTTAAAACGCGAATAGACTGGTCTGTCCTTGTATAGTGTGTACTTCATAACATACTATATCTCAGGTCAAAGTGTTCAACATTGGTAATTACCCTATCATTATGTGTATCATCATGTAAAGTGCAGTAAAAAAAAACCTCCAAACCGGACGTTGAATTTAGTATAAATATCGGTCTGAGAGACAGGTGGCAGTTTAATGCAGCACGAAAGTCACGCAAAAAAGCTCCTAGAGGAGCAGTGTAGTCATAGAGGAGCTTTCTGCGTGACTTTCACCCTGCATTAAACAGCCACCTGCCTAAAAGTATCTAAATTCGTCTGTACTAGAATTCTAGTTAAGAGGAGTTTTACTGTAAATGCGTGGTTCCTTTAGGAGCTTTCTGTATGACTTTCGCATTGCATTAAGTAGAATTCCGGTTAAGATGGGTTTGCTGTGTATTTAGTTTTCTGGCACTATGTTTTCTAGTCGTCAAATCAGGTGTAATTTAAGTGTTTGTTCAGTGGTGACCTCAAATGGTGTGCGATTCGTGCACAGACGGAATAACCCGAACTAATACGGGTATCTCAAATGAAGACGGGCGGGTATGTTATCACTGTTTAAACATCGGTTATCGCCCCTGTGTCAATATCCGTTTATATGTCCAGGAAACTCTTGTCAATAGAGCCCTGAACGATAAACTTTTGAAGCTACAGATACAAACATTTGAACAAGCTCTTGTCACAATTAAGATTGTAAACAATTTGACACAATATTTGTGATTGTAAAACACAGATAAATGGCAAATATTGACATAAAACCACGTGACTAATAAAGGAGAGAAGGCAAATACTTGAGATACAAGGGTATTTCTGACCAGCCCTTGTTTGCTTTTTACTGTTATCAGTAAGAGGATGAATGGATAAACTGGCTAATAGCTTCTTACACATGCATATTAACTCTTTACTCCATGAACGTAAGAAATAACGGCACCATGAATATTAACCCTTTCACCGCCAATATCGCAAACATGCACCACGTCAAATAGTGCAGTCCCAGATCAGACGCCGCCTTAAAAGCGGCGTCTGATCAGGGACTTCACTTTTTCTATATCTATGCTTTATTCCCTTGAAATTTACATTTATTTATCTCATTTCCTTATTTTACCGAATGATTTAACAAAAAAAAACATCGTTTGCAGACGACAATTGGAAACTTGGCGCCGACAGGGTTAATTAGACTAACTTTTGAAATGGCGTATTAACACATCAAATGTTTGCCAAAGCAAAAACTGTAGAATCAGATCTACATAAGTCGATAAGCAAACAGAATAGACCCTGATCAGACAGTCCCCATAAGAGATGTCTTGTCTAGGTCTACTCTGTTTGCAAAGGTTTAGAAAGGTGTATTTATGGAGTATAGGGTTAACACTTAGTCTGCTGAATTATTAAAGCCGACTCCTCTATTACTGAATATTGAAGTATCAAAGTGTATCTCTAAAAATAATTCGCATGACAAACAGTACAGACTCTGATCAAAGGCTTCCCTCAGAATGTCGTCAGTGCTCGGGTGTCCATACATAGAAATGTCGACAGTACTCGAGTATCAAGAATGTCAACAGCAATCGGTTGTCTATCCTTAGAGATGTCAACAGTACTCTGGTGTATATCCTTGGTGATGTCAACAGTACTCTGGTGTATATCCTTGGTGATGTCAACAGTACTCTGGTGTATATCCTTGGTGATGTCAACAGTACTCTGGTGTCTATCCTTGGTGATACTGTCAGTCCTCGGGTATCAAGGATGACGACAGTAATCTGTCTCCATCTTTAGAGATGTCGACAGGATGGGTGGATGGATTGAAGGACGGGCGGTCAGACAGACAGACAGACAGATAGATAGATAGATAGATAGATAGATAGATAGATAGATAGATATATAGATAGATAGATAGATAGATAGATAGATAGATAGATAGATAGATAGATAGGTAGATAGGTAGATAGGTAGATAGGTAGATAGGTAGACAGATAGACAGATAGACAGATAGATAGATAGATAGATAGATAGATAGATAGATAGATAGATAGATAGATAGATAGATAGATAGATAGATAGATAGATAGATAGATAGAATAGATAGAATAGATAGAATAGATTAGATAGATTAGATAGATTAGATAGATAGATAGATAGATAGATAGATAGATAGATAGATAGATAGATAGATAGATAGATAGATAGATAGATAGATAGATAGATAGATAGATAGATAGACAGATAGATAGATAGATGGACAGATAGACAGATAGACATGATAGCAATGTATACACATAAATGCAGTTTAGAATTATCAACGGTAGATTAAATGGAATTAAACTAGTTTCATACGAGTTCGAATATACTGTAAGAGGAAAATGATAACAGAAATTGAAAAGGAAACATGATAAAGAACACTTAAAGTATTGACTGCATGTTTCTATGGAAAAGTAATGGAGTTAAATCTACGTAATAACAACCACAAACTTGAGTGAATCAGTGAGTTACAGTTATTGTAGATATATAGTCTAGATGTCGACCGTACTCGGTCAAGAAGGTTGACAGTACTCGGTGTTCATCCTTAGCGTAGTACCGGTCACTACACGTTATGTGTTATAGTCTATATAGGCTGATGCCGTAAGCATTCGGAAACCTTAGTTCTCCTCTGGAGCCATCTTTTTGTATAGCTGGGTGATTCATTTTGGATTAGACTGATATAATGGACTAGTGCACCAGTGAAGACCCTCATCAAACGGTTCATTCGGGAGTATGTCCAGCAGATACACTTCTCAACAGGGGGAATAATCAAATGTTCAAAGTCAAGGAATATGTTTTCAGAATTAGCTCCCTTTAGTCACTGTTATTTTATTGTGATACGTGGTTAAATTGTTGCTGCATCCCATGTTGTTTCTGTCTGTTTGTTTGTTGGCGAACTTAACCCTGAAGCTCGTGAATATTAATTAAGAAATGACGATTTATGAATGTTACTGAACTGAATCATATCTATTGTTATGTCATAACTTATAGCAAACAGAGCAGACCCTGATCAGACGGATCCTACTTGATTCGTCTGATCTGGGTTTATTCTGTTTGCAAAAATATTTCTATTAGATAGCTGTTAAAAGTGTTCTTCGTCATTTAGTTAGTGAACGTTATATGACCTCATGTTTCGTATTAAATATCGTGACAAAATAATTCGTGATGGTTATTTTTACCTTGGCACATGGTTAGTGGTAAGTATTTAAATTCTTGTTTATAGGGATTTTTCTATATTCAGATTCAAAGAAAAATCTAGGCTGCCTGAATCAAACCGTGATATATGTACCTACGTGGCCTGTCTTTTTTAGGTCTTGATAAACCCAAACTGTGTTACCATAAATAGCTGCGTCGAATCACCAACAATACCAACATAGAAATTGCGACCCCCTTCCGTCAATATTTACACTGACAAATATTTGAGGTTGAAGTGTTTACTATTAGATATAACTATACTTAACCCGTTATATGCGGGCCACGCATGCACTGTCAGTCGCAAACAGTGTAGACCCAGATCAGAGGGCTCCTAGAGAAGCCCTCTGATCAGGGTCTGCACTGTTTGTCATTTCAAAATCCTCTTGCAAGTTTAAGAGTTTCATTTTGAATGGATCATATAGATAACTACTGGTGGGCTATTCCACTTTGCCAATGCAGCGATGAAGGGGTTAGAAACTGTACAACAGCACCGGTCCTGTCTACCACGGTACGTGGCTAAGACGATAAGACGTTTATCTCGAAACTACTTCAAACACGAATGAGATAAGAGCTATAAACAACCGCTGAACATTTGGGTAATTAAATTAACTCTCTGCACCTTAAGTAATTGTTGTCTGCAAAAATGCCGTCTGCTACAAATTTTCAAAGTGACCTTTTCGCCTATTTTTTCTTCAAAAACCGTGACCAGAGTGTCCAACAGTTTGGACCTTGATAAGACGTCTGACTTCTCGTTGTCTTACTCGGATCTAAACTGTTTGCATAAGTAATAACGGATTCACCACAAGCGCGCAAAGAGACTCGAGTGGACATGGCGTTTTAGTTTTTAGCGGGAGGCGTGGCTTATTAAGGGGAAAGGCGGTGATTAAGCTAAGAGAAAGGCGTGGAAATAACAGAAGTTTATTAAAACAAAATGTTGGGGAAATATACCGACATGCATTTGCAATGGTAAAGTGTCTATTTTTATAATGGAAGATGTCTGTCACCGCAATCGTTATGTTCTACACATGGGATGCACTCCATTTACCTAATAAAAACACACGCCTTTTTGCCCCTTTGCAAACAAAGTAGACCCAGTCTGATCAAGATGGGTTCATGTTTGTTTATGAGGCCATGTAACAATGATTCTAAATATTCTGTCATAGTAAACAGTGTCTATGTACCATTATAAAATTAAGGTTTAATTAAGATTCATGAAGCGAACGGTTTTTTGCACGATCATTCCTAATAACAATGAGGGTTGTTATATTTAAAAACAGAACAGCGCGCGTTATCACTTATCAGAACAATGTACTTATGCGATGAGTTGTTTAAACCTATACCTCGTGAATATTTATAAAAATTACCTGGCTGTAAAATCTGATCAAGATTATTTCTTAACCCTTTACTCCTTGAATATTCGCATGAGAAATAATGACATCATGACTATTAATTAGATTTATTATTTACAATGGCTCGTGGACACAGGAAGTGTGGGCCATGGTGGAACATGTATACTCATATCTATATTAGTTCATAAGCAAACAGAGCAGACCCTGATCAGACCCCCACCTACACGAGCCGTCTGATCTGGATCTGCTTGCAAAAAGTGTCAAACGCCGTCTCTCTGTGAATTAACGAGTTAAAGCATCTGAAAACAGTAGACTTTGGGCGTTGTCGCAGTACTTATTTTTAGTGTTGTTTAACGCTCTTGTTGGCACCTAGCGCCTTGGAAACAGTGTAGACACACACCAGAGAGCTCCTTCATGACTAGAATTTCTATTGCTAATGTGACATTACACTAATTCAGCTAGGAAGTGTTTTCGTATTGATACGTCATTATTTCGATATTCACGAGGGAAAGTATTAAGAGCTGGAATGCCGTGACCGTTATAGTGAAATGTTACTGCATATGTACATATAAGTACATGTACATTGTATGAAACGAATATTAACCCATTCCCTATTAGGCTTTTTAGACCTCATTAAATAAATCTACCGAAAAGGAGCATTACATTTCAGAAATGTGCAGTTTTGAAACCATTATGATAAATAGAGCATTTGCCACAATTGTTTCAAGAAGTAACCTTTACAGAGGCGTCATAAGGCGTCATAAGGCGTCATAAGGCGTCCGTCATAAGGCGTCAATGTGAGGGAATAGATCAGGGCTAACCGTCTGTCGAAAGGGAAATAAAACAAATACATTCCTGAAAACATTGGGCGTATTATAATTGTTAATAATAATATTAATTATGTGTCTGTAAGGCAAGTGCTAACTTAATGCAGGTCAAAGGTAATGCAGAAAGCTCCTATAGGAGCTTTCTGCATTATGTGTGACCTGCATTAAGCAGATATTTGCTTTTTAAGACTTCTATGTTCAGTAAATAAATAGTCGTGTGAATCATTTTGGCAGTGACAGAAACTGTAGAATCAGACTTATATAACGCAATAAGCAAATAGAGAAGACCTTAATCATAGGTCCCTATAGGGGCTGATCTATGTCTACTCTGCTTTGGGGTTGAATGCGCCCCTATCTGGTAAAGGGTTAAGCTACATGACAGGGAATCTGTTTTGGTACGGACTCTTAAAGCTTTTATCTTCGTGCACCTGTTTGATATTAAAAAACCTTGCGCAGATAAGTTCCTACTCTCACTGATAATGGCGGAGTGGGGTGAAGTGTTATAGTGGGGCGGATACAAAAGATAATGTTGATCTCAGATTAGCCCTTTTCCTCATGCCAGAATGGATATCTGCTTAACTCTTTCAACGGAGAATATTCAAATGGACTATTCCAAAGTTCAAGCAGGTCATGCTTATAATGAATTTCCCCGGGGGGGGGGGGGGGGGGGTTAAAGAGAAAAATGTAACATCACAAACAGTGCAAGCCTAGATGAGAGGGGAGCCCTCTCATATAGGTCTACACTGTTTGCAAAAAATAGTTGCCCGTTTCCCGCACTGAAAGTGTTAATCTCCGATCTGTTGCATTTTTTCTCTCTTCCGATTCGTTCTTGAAGCGTTTGAGAAACAACTGACCGAGTGGTAAACAACATGGATGCCGATGAGATGCCGAGTTACTCTGGGTCCAAACTGATTGCACATGTTAGTCAGTTTGTATTTCGCTCCTATTATTAGCCGTCAATCCAGCTAGTTCCTTTCCAGTTGCTGGAGTACAGATGGCTCTGTGCGCGGAGACTGTTCGTGCACAGGGATAATATTTCGCGTTTCATATTCTAAATGGGGTGGCTTGATTTCGCGCGTTTTGAGACTGGCGGAAATCGGATTCAACAATCATACCAATGCCACGTCTGATTTAACATTTTTGTGCATTAATGCACCATAGGCGGATCCATATGTCTAATCGCATATTTTCAATACAGCAAAATACCGCTTAATTCCTATTTGAACCAGAACTGTCGATCCGCCCCTGCACTGCCTGCGATTCTAGGTCAAATGCTGATGAGGAGTTAAGCGGTTAAAAAATAGTGCCCCTTGAGAGTGACCCGAAGCATTCCTGTATATTTTGGGAAGGAAAAGTAAACTAAAATATTTGAAAACTATTACCAAAACTGGGAGAGAAAGTGAGCAAATTATAGCATTGAAGTTGTCACGTGAATGACATGATCAAACGTTTTTCAGAACGTTTCACACGCGCTTGAATTGACAGACCCTTTATCCAAAATGAAGTGTATATTTTGTCATATTGATACAATTTTTAATTCTTTAAATGTCGTCTTTAAGCGTCGTCTTATTATTTCTATGTTTCTATCATTTCTATGTTGCAAATACTGTCATCAATAGAATTTTCGTGTTTCTAGAGAATGATTCTTTGTGATGTGAAATACGGCACAAGGCTGACCCAGTTTTCAGTATTGCTCTGTTGTATTTAAAGACATGTATTGTCTGTGTAACTCTGAAATCAGTTTTCATGAAAAGCGATACTGTTTTTTAAAATCTTTCTCTCTGTTACATATATTTCCAGATAATTATAAGTACAATAGAACCAGTCTTAAGCGACCCTCAAAAGGAGGTGAAACTATGAACCTATAAGACAGGCGATAGCTTAATGCAGGTCAACAGTAATGCAGAAAGGTCATATAGTAGCTTTCTGCATTACTTTTGCTCTGCATTTAGCAACGACCATTAATTTATTGAAAATAGGAGTTTTTTTTAAAAAAAAACCCTCCTATTTTCAATAAATTAATGGTCGCTTAAGACAGGTTCTACTGTAAAGGCCAGTAACTTTTGCGTTTACATTGCAGACTGCTTTTTTCTGTTGATTTTTTATGGCAAATTGTGGCATGACATGAAATGTGTTGCAGTTTTCATGCTGATGTAATTTTCAGTTGAATAGAAAAACAGATTTTTATTTTCTTACTACATGTATCATCTCAATTACAACCATGTTTCCAAGGGGTCAGTCCGTCCGCCGTCTGTCTGTCCACCCGTTCGTCGGCAATTGCTTTAAACTACATCTCCTCTGAAACCGCACGGTAGAATGTAACCAAACTTCAGATAAATGATCTTGGTATGAAGCTCTATCAAAATTGATAAAAGAACCCGACTCCATGATTTTGTATGAAATGCTTGTTTGAGGGCCTCAAGGTAGATAGTCATTATGACTAATTGACCTACCCTTGTTAACTAAAGTATTTCATTCGTTGTCTTTCATTCATTTCATTCATTCATTCATTCATGAAGAACTCTGGTTACCATGGCAACAAAAAGAAAATTCTTACGAAATCTTCTCTAAACACAGGGGTCAGATTTTAATGATACTGACAGAAGTAGTCTTCTGATAAACATGTGCCAAATTTTCTAAAATAATGTTGATATCTCAAACAATGACTGCATGGGGCGGGGCTACTTTTCCGCCAGTCTTTTCAACGATTTCAGCGCTTTGATTTTTAATGGATTGACTCAAAGCAACAAGACAACTCATGAGAACTATTTGTCCATGAATACTCAGTAGGTATTGAAATTTGGAATAAACATTAGAAGAGGAAAAGGGTTAACTAACTTTATTGTCGTACAACACCGGCACGAAGGCTCCTTGCACATTGAACTATCATATATCGGAGAAAGGTTGCATCGTGGGACTCTTCTAACGAAAGACGAGCGGAAATTGTAGATTTCTAGCACACAACGAGCACATTTACATTTGTTATCGTCGTGTGTTAGAACTTAGATTTTTTGTCGCACGAAATTAGCATTAATTACTGCATACTAGGATGTGCGAGACTGCGCAATTAGTATCTGTAGGACCTATTATCAACAAACCTGCACACTAGAACGTGCGATGATTTCTCCTGTGCCAGTAATGGACATTGTCGTATGTGATATCGATTCTCTCTCTCTCTCTCTCTCTCTCTGCATGTCTGTCTGTCTGCTGTCTGTCTGTCTGTCTGTCTCTGTATCTGTCTCTCTCTCTTTCTTTCTGTCTCATTCTCTGTCTGTCTCTCTCTGTCTGTGTCTCTGTGTGTGTGTCTCTGTGTCTCTGTCTGTATCTCTGTCTGTCTGTCTGTCTGTCTGTCTGTCTGTCTCTCTCTCTCTCTCTCTCTCTCTCTCTCTCCCTCTGTCTCTGTCTCTCTGTCTGTCTCTGTCATTCTTTGTCTCTCTGTCTCTCTGTCTCTGTCTCTCTCTGTATCTCTCTGTCTCTGCCCCCCCCCCCCCCCCCAAGTGACGTTGCTGCATAAACATGACTCAGTGAGAACACTGTGGGTTTTTAACCATCCCCGGGAATTGTTTTATATGTAATATCCAAGTGAATAATTGCGTATTTAGATGAAATGGTAGGTCAAAGTCTGGCATGATAAATCTGTCACTCACATAATAATTATGCGGTTCGATTGTCTAACCATCGCTTTTGTTGTCTTAAACCGCATTTTCACTATTGGTGGAGGTCTGGAGGATGAAGACGTGAACGATAGGAAATGTTGATACACCATTAAATGAATTTAACCCGTTTTTATATGTGAGCTCGCCTAAATATGTATCTTAACCACTACCAGAGTGGAATAACCCATCAGCTTTTACTTTTTGACTATTGAGTCCACTCAGTATGAACGGCTAAAATTTTGAATGACTAACAATGCAGACCCTAATCAGAGGGCTCCTCTATGAGCCCTCCTCTATGGGCCCTCCTCTATGAGCCCTTTGATTTGGGTCTACGCTATTTGAAAATCACAGTGCACGCGTAACCCGTATTGTAATCTAGATATGTTGAGTGGCCTTTCTGCAAGAAAATATAATTTCAAACTGATCTCTGCAGAAGACACCTACGAATCACATAGTGTATACCAACAAACGTATTCTAATTATCAGTGTTCTAATAATCAGTGTTGTAGTAGCAATGCATTAGTATTCTTTAGCCTTCTAATCATCAGTTGTCCAATCATCAGTCAAGAACGTTTAAAGAGCAGTGTTCAAAATATCAGTCTCCTTAACCCTTTCCTTCATATAAGCAAAGACCTATGATAGTTCCATGTGTTATCATAGGTCTTTGATATAAGCGTGTTTTCACGCATTTGCAAACAGATGTCTTTATAACTATTTTGTCCATGAATATTCAGTCGGTATTGAAATTTGAAATAAACATAGAACAGTGAAAGGGTTAATATCAGTCTTCTAATGCCAAATCGCCTAATCATCAGTTTACAGCCCCTTCCCATCAGTGTACTAATCATCAGTGTTCTAATCACCAGTGTTCTAATCATCGGTTTTCTAATCATCTGTGGTGTTCACATCAGTGTGTTATCATCAGTGTTCTAATCATCTGTGGTGTTCACATTAGTGTTTTATCATGGTTGTTTTATCATCAGTGTCCTAATCATCTGTGGTGTTCACATTAGTGTTTTATCATGGTTGTTTTATGAGCAGTGTCCTAATCATCTGTGGTGTTCACATTAGTGTTTTATCATGGTTGTTTTATGAGCAGTGTCCTAATCATCTGTGGTGTTCACATTAGTGTTTTATCATGGTTGTTTTATCATCAGTGTCCTAATCATCTGTGGTGTTCACATTAGTGTTTTATCATGGTTGTTTTATGAGCAGTGTCCTAATCATCTGTGGTGTTCACATTAGTGTTTTATCATGGTTGTTTTATGAGCAGTGTCCTAATCATCTGTGGTGTTCACATTAGTGTTTTATCATGGTTGTTTTATGAGCAGTGTCCTAATCATCTGTGGTGTTCACATTAGTGTTTTATCATGGTTGTATTATGAGCAGTGTCCTAATCATCTGTGGTGTTCACATTAGTGTTTTATCATGGTTGTTTTATCATCAGTGTCCTAATCATCTGTGGTGTTCACATTAGTGTTTTATCATGGTTGGTTTATGAGCAGTGTCCTAATCATCTGTGGTGTTCACATTAGTTTTTATCATGGTTGTTTTATGAGCAGTGTCCTAATCATCTGTGGTGTTCACATTAGTGTTTTATCATGGTTGTTTTATCATCAGTGTCCTAATCATCTGTGGTGTTCACATTAGTGTTTTATCATGGTTGTTTTATGAGCAGTGTCCTAATCATCTGTGGTGTTCACATTAGTGTTTTATCATGGTTGTTTTATAATCAGTGTTCTAATCATATGTGGTGTTCACATTAGTGTTTTATCATGGTTGTTTTATAATCAGTGTTCTAATCATATGTGGTGTTCACATTAGTGTTTTATCATGGTTGTTTTATAATCAGTGTCCTAATCATCTGTGGTGTTCACATTAGTGTTTTATCATGGTTGTTTTATGAGCAGTGTCCTAATCATCTGTGGTGTTCACATTAGTGTTTTATCATCAGTGTCCTAATCATCTGTGGTGTTCACATCAGTGTTTTATAATCAGTGTACTAATCATCCGTGGTGTACACGTCAGTATTCTAATTATCAGTATTCTAATTATCAATATTCTAATTGCCGTCTGTTACTGCAGTTCTCTGGACATCCGACACACAGTACCTTCAGTCCTTTGAAACTCGTGTGTACATAATAGGTTTACCACAAAACTGAGTGGGCTAGCTTATATCGTATGCCATTATTCTCTGCATATGGTTTTCGTTGTGGTTTGTGGTTAAATGCCACAAAAAGCGCTCTCTACTTCTCCCCATCTCCTGGCTCTTATACTAGAGCCACAAAAATGTAGTAATACAATAAACGTGATTTTATGACGAATTAAGCATTTATAGTCTCTTCATCTTTAACTTGCCAGACAATTCTTATCTGCAAAACAAACACACTTCTTATAATTTTAAAACAGATTTTCCTTCCATTATTTGATACTGACGAGTTTATCAAACAGTTTGGATACTGATGAGAAGCCGCGTTCTCTGCGACTCATCTGGATCCAAACTGTTGGTGAGCCTTTATAGTCAGTAAGGCTGAAGGGCCATAAAAGGCTGGACCCTTAAAGTTACGATGCAGTTTCTATCGTTAATGAAAGTGATTTCTCCCCAAGACTGTTATATACAATTGATTTCTCCCCAAGACTGTTATATACAATTATCAATCACCCCTTGATTGTAAACGTTGGAATATGCATTTATTATTTGTAGAATATTCTACAATCAGCTGTGCTTAACACCGTCATCATCTTTGTATGCATTTATTATTTGTAGAATATTCTACAATCAGCTGTGCTTAACACCGTCATCATCTTTGTATGCATTTATTATTTGTAGAATATTCTACAATCAGCTGTGCTTAACACCGTCATCATCTTTGTATGTTGTTATACCCTGGTCGTTTGCATGGAAACTAATTTGCTTAAATATTAACCTTTATCATGCTGAAATCATTTTGTCTGCCAAAACTCTGATCTGTTTCATTTTTTTTACTTACTTTCTGATTCGTACAAGCGTTTGAGAAACTGTCGACCGAGTGTCAAACAGCTTGGACCCTGATGAGACGCCGAGTTACTCGGCGTCTCATCTGGATCCAGGCTGTTTGCAAATCCGAGTCAAATCATGCTTTAACCCTTTCGCTGCCAATGCCGGATCTGTGATTACCTATGCATACAGTTTGGATCCAGATGAGACGGCGAGTAACTCGGCGTCTCATAAGGATCCAAACTGTTTGTTACTGTTACTATGTTTTTGAAACAAAAATGAAGAAAATAAAAAAAATGAAAATTTATAGCAGACGACAAAGTTAGCAGACGACAGAGTTTGACAGCGACAGGGTTAACACGATAACGGTTGATATTGTTCTTCACGCTATTCTAGATAAGGTGTGTTTTTTTCACGCTATCCTACACCAGACTTGCAGACCCATTCCCTTTGACATTATATCAATAGTTTGCCCAAATCTTAAACTAACCGGAAGTAAATTATAATTGCAAATTTGAGCAAACAATATTTAATATCAACAGGGCAAGGGTTGAATTGAAATTACCTATCTACTCACGGAGAGATCTCATGAGTATTTGAACGAGAGTTTATTGTAAAACTGGTGACTGGCTATAATATTATCTCCTTTGCGCCGCTAAGAAAAAAGTAATCACTGCTCAATTTCCGATTTAATACAAGTTTTCTGTTTCCGATTCGATCAAGCTATGGAGAAAGTATCAACCTAGTGTCAAACAGCTTGGATCCTGGGGAGAAGCCGAGTTACTTCTAGCGTCAAGTCTGGATCCAAGCTGTTTGCAAATACGCGCCAAGTGGCTGATATTGGGAGAAGGGTTTAACAAGAACTCAAGTGTTCATGCTAATAGACTATTACATAAACTATCTATTAATCTTAACGCGCTGGAAGTGGAAATGAGTTTATTGCATTTTGCATGCAGGGTAGGCGCTTATCGAAAGATCTGATCAGGATCCAATCTGTTTGTCGTTGTGATTATATAGTAATACTATATAGTTTTACCATTTACAGTAAACCCCCTCTAAACTAGAATTCTAGTAGAGAAGAATTGAGATACTTTTAGGCAGATGGCTGCTTAATGCAGGGTGAAAGTCATGCAGAAGGCTCCTAGAGGAGCTTTCTGCATAACTGTCACTCTGCATTAAGCTGCCACCTGTCTCCAAGATCGATATTTATACTAAATTTAGCGTCCAGTTAACCCTTCTCTTGCTGAATTTTAAAACACATTTCTCCTTCTTTACCCATGCCCTGTTGTATAATTACATATATCTTCACTGTGTACAAGTATTGCACTGTGCAATCACTGCTGTGGAGTGCGCTGGTTGCACAATCAATTTGTAAATAGTGCAGACCCTGATGAGACAGCTCCTACAGGAGCTGTCTCATCTGGGTCTTCACTATTTACAGGTAGGTATATTGACGCGATTAGCAAGCGAAGGGTTAAGAGAGGTTTTACTGTACTCCTTTTAACGCCTTTGCAGACAGACTAGGACTCGTTCAGGGGCTGTAGGGGCCATTTGATCAGGGTCTGCTCATGGAATTATATACATGTATATTTCTGCAATTTCCGGAATTGTTTCAAAAAGTGAATGTGAGGGAATTTGTTAATTAATACGGAGGACACTATTCGTTTCATAAATGATAAGGATCCACACTATTTTCCTAAGGCCATTATACTTTCGTCTACAGTGTGCCAAAATAATACTTAAATTGAATTAACCTTCATAGTCGATGTAAATTGTTTTTTAGTAGCCGCTCTCTGGGATAGAGTCTTATTGCATTGCAAACAATGTAGACTCAGATCAGACATAATATCTATGATGAGGTATCTACGGTGGCACTGAGGTGACATATGCAAGAATTTTTTTCAAGTTTGTTTTCCCGAGATAATTTTTTTTATTATCTCGAGAATACGAAAAAAATTTCGTTTTTACGAGATAATTTTTTTTATTATCTCGAGAAAACGAAGGTAGCTCGTTTTTACGAGATAAAAAAAATTATTATCTCGAGAAAACGAGACAAAGTTCGTTTTCCTGAGATAATATTTTTTATTATCTCAAGAAAACGAAGTAGCTCGTTTTGACGAGATAAATAAATTTATTATCTCGAGAAAACGAAACAAAGTTCGTTTTCCTGAGATAATATTTTTTATTATCTCAAGAAAACGAAGTAGTTCGTTTTGACGAGATAAATAAATTTATTATCTCGAGAAAACGAAAAAAGTTCGTTTTCCTGAGATAATATTTTTTATTATCTCAAGAAAACGAAGTAGCTCGTTTTGACGAGATAAATAAATTTATTATCTCGAGAAAACGAAACAAAGTTTGTTTTCCTGAGATAATATTTTTTATTATCTCAAGAAAACGAAGTAGTTCGTTTTGACGAGATAAATAAATTTATTATCTCGAGAAAACGAAACAAAGTTCGTTTTCCTGAGATAATTTTTTAAGTCGTGCGCACGACTTAATAAGCCAATCAGAACCCTCCGTCAGAGTCAATTGTTCAACTATGGGGTTTCTCGTTTCCCGCTTAGCGAGGCTCGATAGATTTGCAAACACTTTTGACCTAGATCAGACAACAAGTAACAAGCGTCTGATCAGGATCTAAGCTGTTTGATACTCGGGCAATATAATTTTCCCAAAGTAAGCGAATCAGAAGAAGTTACGAATTTATGTGGAAGTGAATTATTTTTGCTGCGTGATTGCTGCATTTTATCACCACTTTTGCAAACAAAGTAGACCCGCATCAGACAGTTCCTATAGGAGCTACCAGATCAGGGTCTATTATGTTTCCTTAGAAAATGTCATAAATCAAGATTTTAACTTTCAACGCCAGAGTAGGCCCTGAACAGATAGCTCCTGAAGGATTTGTCTAACCAGGGTCTTCTATGTTTGCTTAGAACATATACTAAAATATAGAATATAGGCTAGATCTACTTCCTCAAAAATCTTATCAGTTTGCTCCTAAATAAATATTTATTATATCGGTATATTCATAGTGACGGAGGCTTTCACGAATAGTCATGTAGGAGTGCATGGGTTAATATGAAGAATCGCAGTTGTGTATAAACCTTTTGAAAGCCGGGAAGGTGAATTCGACATATGGGAAACGGATGGACGCTATCCATAAACAATTTAACCCTTTCCTTCATAGTTTCTATTAAAACTTAATTTTAGGTAGATCTAGTTGTATAGATTTACATGCATTCATAAGGGTAGAAACTCTCTTTAATAGTTATGGAGGAAATGGTTAGCGTATCAACGCGACTAACATTTGCGTCTATTGAAAATTGTATAGGGGTCTCATATCTAACCAATCTGATTCACTGCTTTTGTATAGTAAACCAATTACAAGCCTTATTTAGAACTACTCAACGTCATACTACTACTACTACTACTACTACTACTACTACTACGCGTCATAGTGATGTTTGATACGTCACGGTAACTTTATTATTGGTTATGCAGTGCTTAGTGTCCCTAATATGGACTATACACTGCCAGCAAATATTTATATGGGACGAGGCGAAAATTTCAAGTATTGCATTCATAGGTCTACGTGTATGGCTTGCCCTAGGGAAGCAAAGGAATTACCTCCCTTTAGTAGAATTAAATAAAATATTTTGTAATTGCCTAAAATCTCGTTTATATATTTGTTTTTTTCTTTTTTGTCACTGTAAAACTAATTAATTTTTATATTTCAACTCCAATTAAAGCATAAATTATATGTATGCATTTTTAAAACTGTAGTGGATAAACATAAAACATTATTATAATTAACAGAAAAAGCATATGGCTGTCAAATAAGGGAAGTAACTCTTGTAAAGCCATGATAAGGATTTTAGTACCCTCATAAGGAATCTATAGGGGTTTATCGTGACCTTTATGATCAATGGAATGACAAGAATTTTGTAGGAGGTAAGATGAACGCAATTATGACGTCATATAAGTTCATCCCTTGTCTCGGCCATGTTCTCATAGGCCTCAAATACTTGCGAAATCTGTTGACTCTGATGGAGGGTTCTGATTGGCTTATTAAGTCGTGCGCACGACTTAAAAAATTATCTCAGGAAAACGAACTTTCTTTCGTTTCTCGAGATAATAAATTTTTTTATCTCGTTAAAACGAACTATTTCGTTTTCTCGAGATAATAATTTTTTTTTATCTCGTTAAAACGAACTACTTCGTTTTCTTGAGATAATAAAAAAAATTATCTCATGAAAACGAACTTTTTTCGTTTTCTCGAGATAATAAATTTATTTTTATCCAGTCACCAGGCTTCTCTAGTGACATAATAAAGGGGGTGCAAATAAACTTAGGTTTATTAGGTTACTTCCGGTAGTGGAAGGTTTATTAGGTTAGTAGATAGGCGTAATGATTCTATAACCATGGAACTATTTTAGTTTTCTGTAAATATTCATAAACATGTTGATGGAATAGATCTAACAGATCTATTTGGTCACCAGAAGAATTATTCAAATGAGAAAAAATAAAAATAATTGGTTACAGCTGGATTCGAACCCGCGCCTGATCCTACAAAAACTAATTCTAATCTCTCTAGAGACGTCGCCCTTACCGATTACGCCACTGAGGCCACATACAAAATGACGTTGATTTATCACTTTTATTAATTTAATCCACCGCTGGCAAAACCCGTTTTTGATAAAATCAAACCTGGAAGCAAAGATTGACAGATAAATAGTAAATGTTTTCTTTTCACTCTCATGATTATTTGATTGATAAACTCTTACAGGGGCGGTGATAGTCATAAACCTAAATATAGCCTGTTCAGTTCCATCGATTTCTGAGTGACGTTAGGTAGAATCTAAAAATAGAAACCGAGACTAAGTAACTCGAATTTGACCAAAGAATATAGATCATGTCTGTTTGAAATAACTTATCGACCCTCGATTCAAATCATCTTATTTTTCAAATTCAACCACGTTTCCCTTCTAGTAATACAAGTATCGAAACTATATTCCTCTGCGGTAGCTCATTAAATCTATTTACGTCTAAATAGAAGTGAAAAGGGAGGGATCCGTTGATCGAAAAACTGCATTTTCAATGTAAATTATTTCAAGAGTGTTATGAGTCTATAAAAAAGACATTTAACTATATTGACTGGATAAATCGAATAATAGGTTAGTGCCGTAGATGGGACGCCTTTATCCGACTCGGAGAGAAAACAGTTGAGGCTCGGCAAGCCTCGCCTCAACGTTTTCTCCCTCGTCGGATAAAGCGTCCCATCTACGGCACTAACCTATTATTCTCTATATCTCGTCAAAACGAACTACTTCGTTTTCTTGAGATAATAAAAAATATTATCTCAGGAAAACGAACTTTGTTTCGTTTTCTCGAGATAATAAATTTATTTATCTCGTCAAAACGAACTACTTCGTTTTCTTGAGATAATAAAAAATATTATCTCAGGAAAACGAACTTTGTTTCGTTTTCTCGAGATAATAAAAAAAATTATCTCGGGAAAACAAACTTGAAAAAAAATTCTTGCATATGTCACCTCAGTGCCACCGTAGGTATCGGATAAAGTGTTAACATTGTTTGGAGAAATGTATAGAGAACAAATTACTACACACTCTCGGGAATGACAAACAGTGCAGACCCTGACCAGACGTGGTGGTTTGTCTGGGTCTACATCGTGTACAATGCAATAAGACCCCTTTCCCTATACCCCCGAGACTGGAACGTTTCCAAACAGCGTTTACTCCAATCAACGGGTTCAAGTGGTCAGGGTCCGAAGTTCATTCTCAAGTTACTGACTGGTCAGATTTGAGCAAGCTCAAATCTGACCAATCTGGGTCCATGCTTATAAAACGTTTAGTTGAGTCTGAGATCGTTCTCAATTTTTTGATTGGTCAGATTTGAGCCTTTGGCTCAAATCTGACCAATCAAAAGCTTGAGAACTCAAATCTGACCAATCAAAAGCCTGAGAACGAAACTCAGACTCAACTAAAAGCTTTATAAGCATGGACCCAGATGCTTGAGAATGATTTCAGACTCTATTACTTCGCGGGCCAGAGAGTGTAGATAGAACCTCGTTATAGCGATCACTTAGCTAACCCTTTACATGGTCACTATTAATATAAGAAATAATTGCATCCTTCATATTAATAAGATTAATCTTTATAATGGTAGGCCTATATATAGATACATGACATTTTTGCTCAGGCAGAATCTATAGAATCAGATGTATATCATACCATGAGCAAACAGAGCAGACCCTGATCAGACGGTTCCTATAGGAGCTGTCTGGTCTGGGTCAACTCCGTTTGCAAATGCGTAAAAAGGCATTTATATGATGGAAAGGAATAAAGAATCAAGGTGTCTTACAAGCAGATGACTTTCCTATTGGAATTTCCTGCGTACCTTTGGTCATGTGTCCATGCTTCCAACATAGAGATGTTCTTGAAGTGACTGTTGTAGAGAAGGTTTTACTGTATCTATATACACATTTGACCCTTTACCTCATAGTGGCGGCTTTTCATGCCACTACAGACCGAAAATACCTAGATCTGGAGCCGTCTGATCAGGTATACTGTGTTTGCCTATAGAATTGTATATATTTGATTTCTGCAGCTTCTGACAAGGTCAAAATCCCATAATGTTTTGGCCATGGCGGAAACTGTTAAATTCCATACGCCAATAGTGCAGACCCTGGTCTTGGTCTACTCTATTTGCAAAGGCGTTAAAAATGTGTATCTATGGAGTAACTTGGTTAAGACATGTTTTACCGTACATATAAATGCCGCTGGCTCTTTTGCCAAAGCGGAAACCTTTATCGAAAGCATAAATTGGTGACAAACATGAACTATTTAACAGTTCATTGACTATTCATGATAATAATACGAACAGAATGCCAACCAAAGCACCTTGATCTGTTTTTTGCATGGAATGATAATGAGCTTACCAGTACAGAATTACCCAGTGTCTTGTTTGTATGTATATGCGGCATCTTGGCTCGCATTTGCAAACAGCTCGGGCCCAGATGAGACAGAGACGCCGAGTAATTTGACGTCTCATCAGGGTCTACGCTGTTTGACACTCAGTTAATAATTTCTCAAATGCTTCATCGTATCGGAAGTAGTTAAACACTGCACCAGATCCAGGTTTGAGCAGGCATTATTTTCTCACAGCCGATTAATGGTTTACACTATCAGATCGGTTATGCCAAGCAGGAAAGCCGCGAGCAAGACAATCATATGAAAAGATCAACGGGCTCGTATATCGAACAACCTCATATGTCGAACCAAGTTTTTACCATTTTTTTGCCGCGAAAATCGTAATGGCTTTTGCAAGCGTTTTTGATCCAGATGAGATAGGAAGTAATCCATTGTCTCTAATTCAGAGCTCCAGATAAGATGCGTATATTGAAACATTTCAAGAATAACTTCTTTAATTTACACCAACCACGAAGTATTTACTTCTTGACCAAACCCTATGGTGTGACCACTCTTTAGAATCGTCTCTAAAGTGTGTTTACAACATAGGGTTGGGTGGGGGGGTGGGTGTGTGTGGGGGGGGGTGGGTGTGGGTGTGGGGGATGGGGGGTGGGGGGTGGGGGTGGGTGGGGGGTGGGGGGGGGTGTGGGTGTGTGTGGGGGGTGTGGGGGGGGGGGGGGGTGGGGGTGACGATTTTCGCATATTTATCTGTTGTTCTGTAATAAATAATACATGTAACTTATAACTGTTTGACACTCTGGCCCCGAGATTATTAATTTTTTTCTGACCAATCACATTCTTGAGAATGATCTCAGGCTCAGACTCAGAAGTATTATAATCTTGGACACTGGCTAGTTGTTCATATTACAATAACGTGTAGGTGGATATGATTATGTACATGTATGTTCGACGTTTACAAAGTGTCGTCTGTTTCATGTATTATCGTCTGTTGAACGTTGGGAATTAATAAATACATTGTATGTCATAAGTTGTACTGGACAAATAAATCAGCAACATACAATCGGATCATACGCTGTCGTTCAAGATATGATTTACTAATTCAATCACAGTTTTGAAAGTAGATTAATCCGTTCAACGCTGAATTTTCAAAGTGGAATATTCCGTTATTGTTTACTGGTAGAGTCTATACTGCATGAAAGGGTAAACTTTGAGAGAGGATTTGAATGACAAACAGTGCAGACCCTCTGATCTGTATCTACACTGTCTGAAAATGACAACTGCACGCGAGTCCCGCATTCTAAGGGTTAACCCTTTTCCTCCATAGGCTATTTTTAGACCCAACCTCTTTGAATGAATCTATCGAAAAGGAGCAGTTACTAGACAAAAGGAAAATGTTAGAATTGGGTAGTATTGAAACCATTGTGATAAATAGAGCATTTGTTCCTATGGAGCAAATGCTCTATTTATCACAATGGTTTCAAGAAGTGACTATTACAGAGGCGTAGAAAGGCGTATTTATGGAGGAAAGAGTTAAAATAACTAATCGTGACATTAATCCTTTACTCGAATATACATGTACATGTAAGAAAACTGTCTGTCTGTCTGTCTGTCTGTCTGTCTGTCTGTAAGAAAACATGTAACGACAACATGATTATTAATTAACATACTTTCAATAGTTATTTATGAATCAGCAAAAACGTCGTCATGGTAAATACTGTAGAAATCCTATAGGAGCCGTCTGATCTGGGTCTACTCTGTTTGCAAAGGCGTAGTAAGGCGTGTTTATGGAGTAAAGGGTTAACTAAAACGAACTTAACACGTCACTTGATGCATATTCATGCAAAACTTCGCCATATTTACAAATACATCTATTTGTTCACTGGATTATGTGTTAAAAATAAAACGAAGAACTTTTTGGTCATGGCAAACAGCACAAAATCAGATGAGAAACGTATAGACAAACATGGCAGACTCAACACATAGCTCTCCTGATGGGGCTGTTTGTAAATGCGTAAAAAGACTAGACGATACATTAATCCTTTCCTCAGATAAACACATTTCCATACCTCTGCAAATAGAGTAGACCAAGATCAGACGGCTCATGTGTGAGCCCTCTGATCAGTCTGCTCTGTTTGCATATAACATTATAATGTATCAAATATATTGGTAGTCTACCAATACCATAGAATCTTGTGTACATATTCCGTTATAAATATTCAGCTAATAAATATATTATATGATGCCATTAGGGTTAGGTTATTTATTACCGTAATAGTCAACAAGGAGGGGGGGGGGGGGGATAGGGATAATCACAGACATGAATTCTGTCCAGAGTTGTCGTTCCTACTGCCTATATTGAATTGCGCATCAAGAAAGAGAACTCTGTGTAGTGTTATTTTCTAAATAATCAAAGTATTAAAACTACTTAAACTGTGGCTACCGATGTTGAATCTGTAATCCCATATGGAAAAAAATGGATCCAGATAAGACATCGAGTCATTTGTATTAGATGCTGCGAACCCAAACAAAACGCGATGACGAGTGTCACAAATATGTAGAGTTGTAGACCCTGATGTAACTCCGCAGTTATACCCGACGACTTGATAAAATAATATTTTAAAATTAAATTACCATTATAGGAAGAATAATGCAGGATAAAAATGACGCAGAAAGCTCCACCTTTTTCCTGTATTAAGCATCCACCTGTTGTTTAGTACTTTGATTGCGGCAAATGAGTGCACTGCCATCTGTAAACAGTGTAGACCCAGACAAGATGGCTACTAGAGGAGTTTTCTGTATCACTTTCACCCTGCATTAAGCTGCCACATGTCTCCAAGACCGATATTTATACTAAATTAAATGTCCCGGCTCCGGTTTAAAGGGGTTTTACTGTACATGTTTATCGTTACAGAAATAGTCGTGACGGAAAGG
Source organism: Azorinus chamasolen (assembly GCA_963576725.1). Lineage (NCBI taxonomy): Eukaryota > Metazoa > Mollusca > Bivalvia > Cardiida > Solecurtidae > Azorinus > Azorinus chamasolen. The sequence goes on from OY755239.1 coordinate 14,028,116, forward strand.
GTTAAAATATGGAGGTAGGCGTTTCAAATACTAAAATCGTCGTTTTTCCACCAAACCCTTTGTTGTGACAACTTAGGTGTCCACAACATAGGGCTTTGATGGAGGTTTTGGGGGTAAACTTAAGAGTGTCCACAACATAGGGCTTTGATGGAGGTTTTGGGGGTAAACTTAAGAGTGTCCACAACATAGGGCTTTGATGGAGGTTTTGGGGGTAAACTTAAGAGTGTCCACAACATAGGGCTTTGATGGAGGTTTTGGGGGGTAAACTTAAGAGTGTCCACAACATAGGGCTTTGATGGAGGTTTTGGGGGTAAACTTAAGAGTGTCCACAACATAGGGCTTTGATGGAGGTTTTGGGGGTAAACTTAAGAGTGTCCACAACATAGGGCTTTGATGGAGGTTTTGGGGGTAAACTATAGAGTGTCCACAACATAGGGCTTTGATGGAGGTTTTGGGGGTAAACTATAGAGTGTCCACAACATAGGGCTTTGATGGAGGTTTTGGGGGTAAACTATAGAGTGTCCACAACATAGGGCTTTGATGGAGGTTTTGGGGGTAAACTATAGAGTGTCCACAACATAGGGCTTTGATGGAGGTTTTGGGGGTAAACTATAGAGTGTCCACAACATAGGGCTTTGATGGAGGTTTTGGGGGTAAACTATAGAGTGTCCACAACATAGGGCTTTGATGGAGGTTTTGGGGGTAAACTATAGAGTGTCCACAACATAGGGCTTTGATGGAGGTTTTGGGGGTAAACTATAGAGTGTCCACAACATAGGGCTTTGATGGAGGTTTTGGGGGTAAACTATACGTCTCTGAAGGTCGGCTGGTATCAATGGAACATCTAACCAGCAAGGTCGTTATTCGATAATTACAATCAAATTATCTATCGGAAGCCTTCCATATCAGCATGTCGATCTAACCACGGGTGTTTCTTCTTGGAATTCAGACGAAACTTTGAAATTTACCTAGTGTCTCTCTTTCTAAAAGCAGTTGTGCAATCTTCCAGTATAATTATGCATCATTTTTGTAGTAACAGGAGAAAAAATGCCCCTACATGATCTTGTGTAGATCTCTAATAACTTTTCAAGAATGTGTGTTGCTGTGAATGAACTAAGTTATGTACTTAACAGAATTAGACTACTTCAGATTGGTCGATATACCTTGGAGTAGTTCTGTGGTTACACATTACATGAGAAACTCCTGACGCAAAGGTTAAAGGCCCGGCAACATATAGGAAACTAAATCAAAATTCAATTACGCTCATCATGCGTAGACAGATAGCAGTAACACAACAAACATCTCAGAGAATGCTGAACATGATTCAAATATTTCAGATATAATTCACCGCAGATAACCATCTTCTCACCTGAACGCTGGTTGTGCGGCATTCCGCCAAAAACTGGGTGTTCCTGCGACCCATCGACATAGCTGGCAGATAACGCTCTGCTGGTGTTACATATCCGCATATTGGAACTGGCAGAAGGGGAATTAGACAATATCATTACCAGGCTTTTAGTTCGTGCTTAGGTGTCTGTTTCAACATGATGATAACGCTTCGAAGCGCTATACGTGATTTGATTGGTCGATCTTTCACACGTTGACTTGTAACGCTTCAACTGATTGGTTTACCTGTTTCACGTGCTAATGCTCGTTGAATGCTAGGAACGAAAGAGACATGCCAGTTGTTTATTCATTTTGAAGTGTATGATTTTGTTTACGGTCCCAGATGTTTCCAATTTGATTTATAAACAATTTATTATTTTGACGGAGAAAAAAATAGTTTCGGATCACCTCTGTTACAATGGCTCTTCTGATGTCCTTGTCAGACCGAAAAAGCACACACAACTAACATTAAGTATCCAAAAGTTTAGGCAATTAGTTTAGAAAGACGCCTGGCACTGGGTTTGGAGGGAAAACAGAATGGATTGTAAGCCTGTTATTTATAATGAGAGAATCTGTTCAACAACGGCGCAAGCTAATCTTTATCCTGTTAATCGCGAGCTGACTGGCATTTGTGAACATGAATAAAGATGAGATGACGTCATCAGATTCCAAGCTGTTTGACACTCGATTAGTATGGTCCAAGTAAGAAGCAGAGAATCATAACAAACCATAGTTTGATCAGATAGTATTATGTACGGCAGATAAGAGTTAACATTTTGCCTGGCCTATTTATTCCTAATTTTAATACCTGTTGAATATTCATGGGAAAATAGTTATAATGAAATATGAAAGGTGGAACATATGTAGCTATTCTAGAAAGTAAAGAAACAGATATTTCAAATTCAACTAGCAAACAGAGTATACCCTGGCCTCCTACAGGAGCCGTCTGATCTGGGTCTATTCTGTTTGCAAATGCACGAAAATGCGTTTATAAAAACAAAAGCAAAGGGTTGCTACAGCTCAGTGCATGTCTTGTACCTTATCCCGCACTCCGCGACATCACTCGAATTCGCAGACAACATGGGTCCAGATCAGACGCCGAGTTACCCGGCTTCCGGTCAGGATCCACTCTATTTGACACTCGAACTTTCTCCAAAGTTTAATCAACTCGTAAGTAGTCCAAATTGCATCAGATTATAATTTGAGCAGACATGGTTCTTTTCACAGCGGGGATGTGGGTTAAGAAAACACTAGTTTGTAACAGATGTTTTTGTGGTTTATTGGCTTTTTTTGCTATCAGAAAGGAACAACGCTGTATTTTATCACTTTGTCTCATGAATATTTAGTAAGAAATAATGGCGTCATCAATATTAATTCGCTGATTATTTTAATAGCATTATAAACAAGACCAACATTTTACCATTTCAGAAACTGCAGAATCATATCTATATTATTTGATAAGCAAACAGAGCAGACCCTGATCAAACGGCTCTAATAGGAGTCGTCTGGTCTGGATCTACTCCGTTTGCAAAGACATTAAAATGCGTTAAAAGGGTTAATGTGTATAATTTATATGAGTGTACTTTGTACATGTATCAAAGATAAGCTTCAGCGCTATAGTAATTACATGTATTTATAAACATGTACGTGTTGATGTCAGCTGTGTTAGCCCTTTCCCTGTTCTATGTTTATTCCAGTTTTCAAACCTACTGAATATTCATTTACAAACTACATGTAGTTATAATGAAATGTGGATATTGGAACAGTGGTGCCATTTTAGAAAGTAAAGAAACAGATCTTTCAAATCCCATTAGTAAACAGAGCAGACCCTGGCCAAATGGTTCCTATAGGAGCCGTCTGATCTGGGTCTACTCTGCAAATGCGCGAAAACACGTTTATATGAAGGAAAGGATTAACATCTTCGGCCATTGTAATGCCAAAAACGAGTGTACTGGCATCATACTCGGACTAGAGTGCTCATAGAGGAGCTCTCTGATCAGCGTCTACACCGTTTGCCATTTAAAACATAGTTTCATATTGAACAGGATCTATTGCTATCGGTAACCCTTTACCTTACAGATACGCCTTTTTGACACCTTTACAAACAGGGTAGACCCAGGTCAGACGGCCCCTGTAGGAGAAATCCGATCAAGGTCTGCCCTGTTTGCTTATATGTTCAATTCGATGCTGTACTATTTGGCATGGTTGTGTAATCATTTCTTTTTATAACACTGTGAAATAATTACTTAACCCTTTACTTCATATACACGCATTCTCACTCCTTGGCAAACAGAGTAGACCCCGATCAGACAATCCATACAGGAGTCCTACAGGAGCCGTCTGATCCGGGTCTGCCCTGTTTGCTTATATGTTCAATTCGATGCTGTACTATTTGGCATGGTTGTGTAATCATTTCTTTTTATAACACTGTGAAATAATTACTTAACCCTTTACTTCATATACACGCATTCTCACTCCTTGGCAAACAGAGTAGACCCCGATCAGACAATCCATACAGGAGTCCTACAGGAGCCGTCTGATCCGGGTCTGCTCTGTTTGCTTATGAAACTACAGTTTCTACCAATACCAATTTGCAAATAATCCTGTGTGCATATCAATATTCTATTATTAAACTTTCAGCTAATAATTATTCATGATGCCATTATGTCTTACTTGAATATTAAACAGGGAAATGACGATGCATGTACTAGTAGTAATTGGTGTAGTCAGCCATGAATATTCATAGAGTAAAGCCATGTCGCCAATGTGTTAACCTTTAGCCTGCTAAGGGCGAATGAGTGAATTCCTGTGCAAACAGTTTGGATCCAGATGAGACGCCGAATAACTCGGCGTCTCATCAGGATCCAAACTGTTTGACACCCAGATTGCATATTGGTAAACAACTTGATTATAGCTTGAAATAATTATTTGGAAATGTAGTAGGTGAAATATTCTGTAAAAATAATTTGCTCAGCAGGCTAAAGGTTAACCAGTTCAGATGACACAACGTTATACTAGGCGTCTCATCTGGATCCACACTGATTGCGAAAATGGTGAAGAATCCGCGCACAACATGTTAAAGGTCAGACAAACAATCGGTAACATACCATCCAGATGTACATGTACAGTGTACATGTATATGTAGATCTACACGAGTTACAATCGGACCTTTTTACTTCATTATAAGTCAATTTCAAAGGCTGTTTAATTCTGTGTCGCGCCGAACTCTGTAATATTTCCACAATATTTCGCTTGGCTTGATTGCTGCGGCTCGTCAGGCGTGACACGACTTCGAGATAACATATCACCCATCGCACGATAAAACTTGTTACAATAGGCTTATTGTCGATACGAGTGTTATTACGCAGTACGTCTAAAGCTCGACCAATCAAAAACGAGGGTGGAGCTTCGGCAGATTACGGACATATACGAATTGTCCGATTCTCCAATTCGGACGAAGCACGTGGATACACGCCCAACATAGCATGGCTCGCACTTGGTATGTAGCAAATGTCATTTTCGTTTATTGGAAAACAACAATTTGTAATCTACGCGTCACGTAGCGGCATGAATCTTCTAAAATTACCATTATTGACAAAGATTGTTAATGCATGTCCTAGCGGTGACGTGCAATAAGAAAAAAAGTGGGCCATTTGCCCAGTGGTTGGTTTAGACATAACATTTATCTTTTTGCTTCAACTGATCGTGTGAGCAGAATCTTTTTTCACCCCTGTGCTTCTCTTGTTCTGCATTCTCTCTTGGTGCTCGCTGTACAATTTTATCAGCGTAAAGTAATAATACCTCTCTAAAACAACCACAAAAAGGAGCTTTCTACATTACTTTTGTCATGCATTGAGCAACCACCTGCTTAAAGACACATGTCACAGTGTTCATTAACCGGTTGATACGTTAAGACAGGTGGAATCAATAAATGAATGGCCACTTAAGACAGGGTGTACTGTTGATGTAATGAACCAGTAGCCCTCTGATCAACATGTGACAAGGAAGAACCGTTTATACATTACGCCTATAACTTCTATTTAATCCATTACTCCATGAATATTTATGCAAGCAATAATGACGTCATGAATATTAATTAACTGTTTTTTATAATGGCACTACGAAAAGGAGAACTTTTATCCTGACATAATCAGTAGAGTTATATCTATTTTAACCTTTAGTCTGCTGAGCAAATTAGTTTCACAGAATTTTTCATCTAGTACATTTTCAAAATTCAAGCTATAATCAATTTGTCTACCAAAATGCAATCAGGTTGTCAAACAGTTTGGATCCTGATGAGACGTCGAGTAACTGGATCCAAACTGTTTGCATACGTATTCACTAATCCGCCCATAGCAGGCTAAAGGTTAATACCCGGATCAGACGACTCCTATAAGAGCCATCTGATCTGGATCTACTCTGTTTGCAAAGGCGTAGAAATGCGTATTAATGGAGTAGGCTAAAGGGCGAAGGCAAACATTACTTAACCATTTATCCCATAGTTACGCCATTGTCATGCATTTGCACACCTAGTAGAGACAGATCAGGGTTTGTCCCGTTGCTTATGAAATAATATAGACATATTTCTACAGTTTGTGCCATGGCCAAATATGCCAGTACATGTACACAGATTCATCTACATTAATATTCATACTCATGATGTCATCATTTCTTATATGAATATTCATCAAGAAAAATTACATTCATGTAAGAATGACTAATTAACTGAATTGTTGCAATGGTATATAAGAAAGTGGTTTTTTTTGCCACTGCAGCAAGTGTAGAATCAGATCTATATTGTCCAATCAGCAGACCGGACAGACCCTGATCAATATGAGCTGCTTGATCTGGGGTTGCTGTGTTTGCAAATGCATTAATATGTGCCTAGATCAAACATAGTGACAAACGGTTTGGATCAAGTACATCCAGAGGTCCAGATAAGATGTGTAAATTTAAACATTTTCAAGAATAGTTCCTTTATTTCTCCACCAAACCCTTTACATGTACTGTGAACACTCTTTAGAATAGAATCGTCTCTAAGAGACGATTCTAAAGAGTGATCACAGTGTAGGGTTTGGTGAAGAAATGACGATTTTAATATTTGGGTACACACATTTATCTGTAGCTCTGTGTACAGTAAAACCTCTCTATAACGGCCACTGAATTACATCAAGTATTTTGTGTTAAGGGCAGGTGGCTGCTTAAAGCAAGGTGAAAGTAAAACAGAACGCTCCTATAGGAGCGTTCTGTTTTATTTTCACCTTGCTTTAAAAAGCCACCTGCCCTAAATACCAACTAATTTACACAATTTAGTGGTCGTTATAGAGAGGCATTACCGTAACATGTATCAAACAGTTTGTATGTTGGGTCCAAACTGTTTGCCAGAACCCAAAGGGTATCATTGACTCGCCAGTGTAGTAGATGAACAAAACACATTTCAACCAGTTTCAATGTTTTTATCAATCTCACCATGTTGTACATGTATTTGAAGTACCTCAACACAAAACCCCATACTCAATTTATTATCGCACGATGTATTCATATCAGTTCGGTAACGGTTGATAAAAGTTTTAATTGTGTCTCCCATATCTTTGGGTTATCTGTTTTGATGCATTCATTTATTAACTGCTTTCGTTATCTGGATGGCGTCACCTGTCCTCTGAAACACCATGAATATTCATGAATTCTTGATGGCATCTGAACAGAGGAATGTTTGGCCAAGCCATTAACTGAGGAATCAGATCTATATCATTTCACAGGCAAACAGAGCAGACCCTGGTCTAAACTCCTACAGCAGCCGAATGCTATTCATGAGTCTGCACTGTCAGCAATGAAGCAAGAGATTTAACCATTTCGCTGCCAAATTCTGTCGTCTGCTAACTTTGTCGTCTGCTACAAAATTTCATCTTTTGATTTTCTTCATTTTTGTTTCAAAAACATAGTAACAGTAACAAACATTTTGGATCCTGATGAGACGCCGAGTTACTCATCTGGATCCAAACTGTTTGCATAGGTAAGTACAGATCCGGCATTGGCAGCGAAAGGGTTAAGTACGGTAAAGACCGACATCACTGAATTCTCCCTTTCCCTCATCATTATAAACACCTTTTCACGCCTTTGCAAACAGAGTAGACCCAGACCAGACGGATCCAATAGATCTGACTCCACAATTTCTACTAATACCAAACATATGCCATAAAAAAGCAACTAAATATCCATGATGGCAGTAATCCTTACCTGGAATAACCTTTAACATTTACTCCATAAATACGCCTTTCTATGCCTTTGCAAACAGAGTAGACCCAGATCAGTATAGGAGCCGTCTGATATGGGTCCGCTCTGTTTGCTTATGGAATAATATACATGTAGACATTCTAAAGTTTCTGCTTTGATACAAATTCCATTATGTTGATATACCATCTTTAAAATGAACCGTATTAATACTCATCATGTCATTGTTTCTTTCAAGAGTATTCGTGACGTTGAGGATTAAGATGGTGGCCTCTGAGACTCTCTCTGAGAAAAGAGTTTGGTTTTGGTTTGGTTTTATCGGGGTTTACGTCGCTTCAACAGTATTTCAGTCATATAATTACAGGTGGAGGAAGACTCCAGAGGTTCTTCTGTGCACGGAAGAAATTGCATTGTTTCGTGTACAGAACATCCAGGTAGAACCACCGACCTACTGCAATCCAGCCGGAAGGCTTCCTCACATGAAAATTCCAAATGCCCAGACCGGGATTCGAACCCACAGCGGTGAGGGGCTAAGCAATTAACAGTCAACGACCATAACCACTCGGCCATGGAGGCCCCAGTGAGAGAAGGGGTCTTATTGTATTGCAAACAGTGTAAACCAAGATCAGACGTCACGTCTGTTATGGGGAATCTGGTTAAAATAATTGTACGAGGAACATGAGAAAATAGTGAACAATTACTTGAAATTCTGATTATTGGTAAACTGTACAGACCGTGTCCAGACACCGACTGGTCTGGGTCTACACTACATGTAATTCTAACTGTGATAAGCCAGTCCCGTATTGGTCCACGACCTCTGGTAAATGACCGACATCGTATATCACTCGTCAGAAGTAAATAAATGTGGCATTTTTTGTCCGCTACCGCAAATATTGATGAGCTTTATACGTACCGACAGAGGATAAGTACCCTTTATTTCTATACAGTACTGCTTGAAACTAACGTTTATTTCTACAGTACTCATTGCAACGACAGTGCACAAATAACGGTTTATTTCTATAACACTGCTTGCAATGACAGTAGACAATTGTTGTACTCAATGCAACGACAGTGCACAAATAACGGTTTATTTCTATAACACTGCTTGCAATGACAGTAGACAATTGGTGTACTCAATGCAACGACAGTGCACAAATAACTGTTTGCAACGACAGTGGTCAACAGGGTTTATTCAGTAGCACTTCTTGCGTTTTATTTCTATAGCACTGTTTGCAACGACAGCAGACAAACACGGTTTATTGCTATAACACTGCTGGCAACGACAGTGAACAAAATACGGTTTTTTATATAGCACTGCTTGCAAGCGGATAAAGTATCGTTTATTTCTGTCGCGCTGATTGCAACGACAGTGGACGAAATACATGTACATTTTGTTCTTATGCCGTATTGATTGTATCGACAGGCAACCAAATACCGTTCATTTCTTTAACAATGCTTGCAACGACAGTGGACAAAATAGTTTAATTCTGCAGTTGATTTAAAGATAATAGATAAAATTACGTTTATATCTGTAGCACTGCTTGCAACACACGGTTTATATCTGTAGCACTGATTGTCATGGTAATGGACAACACATCGATTGTTTCTGTATCACTGCTTGCAACGGCAATGGACAAAATACCGTTTATGTCTGTAGTACTGTGTGTAACAACAGTGGACAAAAATACGGTTCATCTCTGTTGCACTGATTGCAACGACAGTGGACAAAACACGGTTTCATTTTCATAGCAATGTTTGCAAGTGGACAAAACACGTTTTTCTATAGCACTGTTTACAACGACAGCGGACAAGCACGGTTCATTTCTATAGCACTGCTTGCAACGGCAGTAAACAAAATACGGTTTATTTATAAAGCACTGCTTGCAAGCGGATAAAGTATCGTTTATTTCTGTAGCGCTGATTGCAACGACAGTGGACAAAATACATGTACCTTTTATTTTTATGCAGAATTGTTTGTATCGACCGACAACCAAATACCGTTTATTTCTTTAACAATGCTTGCAACGACAGTAGACAAAACACGATTTATATCTGTTCAAATGCTCTATTTATCACAATCAGGGTTGCCACGCGTCAGGGAAAAGTCAGGGATTTTTTCAAGGTCAGGGAATTGTCAGGGATTTTTGAAAAAAAAACTGTCAGGGAATTTGAAAATATAGGGAATTGTCAGGAAATTGTCAGGGAATTTTGAAAACAAGAGAATGAAGGTTATGTATTTGAAAAAATCCATAACGTATTACAGAAATTATGACAAAAAGACAAAAAATTCGCGATGAAATGTGCCAGGGAAATTTGAAATTATGTCAGGGAAATGTCAGGGAATTTTGCTTCCTCTGGTTTGTGGCAACCCTGACAATGGTTTCAAGAAAAGAGTTTTACAGAGGCGTATAAAGGCGTCGATATGAAGGATAAGTTACAAGCCTTTCACTGTTGGAGCCGTCTGATAAGGCTCTGCTCTGCTTGCATATGAAATCATAGTAGGTATGATTCTGTTGTTTCTACCAATATCAATGTTTCTTGTGTACCATATAAACATGCAAACAGAGTAGACACATCGTCTTCTCTGTTTATGAAATAATAAAATTCTGATTCTACAGTTTCTTCCAAACCCAAATATTCCCGTGTTCATAGAACATTATTAAACATTATAAAAAGCAACTTTTTATTATTCATGACGTCATTGTTTCTTTCATGAATATTCATGGAGTAAAAAGCTAAGACAGTAGGGAAATCCGTTTATTTACTTCATTATAATGGAAACCATGTAGCACGATAGAGAACAATGCCGTTCATTTCTCACAAGTGGCAGTACTGTAGCACGGCTATCACTGTAGAAAACAATGCCGTTAATTTCTCACAAGTGGCAGTGTTGCACTGTCTGCGATACCGGTTTCTGACGAGTCACAAACTGTCTCACTGCTTGCAACGACTTTTCTATACTATTCTACTCAATTCTTTTCTATTCCGGTGTGTTCTATGACGTAATACACAGAAGTATTCCAAATTTACATAGACAATAAGTTGAACATGTTGTAATACAAAGGCATGCATGTCGTGAAACCCATTAAATGCACGTCGATACAAAGGAAGCCGTGTTGACATAACGGTCGGACAGGCCGGTACGACATACAGTTCTACATACAATCCGCATGTTTTCGTGACACCTGCATGTACTTAAATGTTTGTAATGAACTTGTAGGACAAACATTTTCTATCCAAGAGCTGCCGTTCTAGCTACGCTCATATACAGCAGAGACTACAACAAGAACGACAACTCTTGATGAGAAAATGTTACCAGGGACAGAGTGCTGAGAATATCTTTATTATATTCTGAAAGTGGCTGATCCTTCCAAAACATAAAAGTAGCAATGTCAAAAGAGAAAATTATGCGATGTGGGTAATTAATAAAGAGAGGCATCGTGACCAACCACACTCCAAGAATGGTTCATTAGCTGATACAGAAAAATAAAAAATAAACTCTTTTTTATGATTTAAAAATATCTATCACCAGCCCCACCTCAGGGTGGTGGTGGTGGTGGGACTGATGAAGTTTTTGGGTCTTATGAGATAATATTGTTAGCGCCCCCCCCCCCCCCCCCGTGTAATTGTATGAGGAGGTGGTATATTAAAATGGGTTAAAATAGTTTGCTGTGTAAGCCTTAGATCATTCTAAAACAGGTTGAAAGGGGTGGCCCAGAACTGGTATTCCCAATACTTATCCCCCTAGTACCGGCTTAAGCAGTATTCAATTTTCAAAACTTATACCATCAAAACTAATGATCCCGAAGGACCACAAAATATAACAACACTAAGAATGACGTAAGTGGCGACTATATTTACCATTTCCCTGTTGTTTATTCATATAGATAATGACATGAATAGTTATTGAGCTGAATTATTATAATGACATATGTACACAGGAGCTCTTTTTTATATAGGTGGAAAGTTTGAAACTGTACAAAGAGTCATACCTATTATAATTTTATAAGCAAACAGAGCAGACCCTGAACAGACGGCTCCAAAAGAAACCGTCTGATCTGGATCTTCTTTGTTTACTAATGTATGAAAACCGTTAATATGAGGGAGCTGGTTAACGGATGAGGGAGATGGGTCAAGCAATCAATGCAACCCCGGTCAGAGGGCTCCTTCTGGGGAACACTGGACACTGATGAGTTAAGGTAGTTCCAGCAATAGCCGGTTGTGTACTTCCTTTCAATTTGACCTTCATATTAAAACTTGATTAAATCTAATATTTTTAACATTGTTCAGCAATTCTTTTAATAAAGTTATTAAGTAAAGGTCCTAGTATAGTTCATAAATGTTAAACAACGTTTTTTAAGAGTTGAATAAAACTTTAATTTTTATCTAGATACATGTATATGCAAAAAATTATCTGAAAATATGTAAAAAGGAGGTGTCATAAACTCACTTTTCCAGATTTTTTATTGATTTTTTTTCCAAATGGGTCCTCCAAAATGTCTTCTTTAGTCCTGTTGGCGTATTAATAAGTCCGTATTATATGATAAATGTTCCAATTTCACTTTTTCCCAACATCACTATATTCCAATCACAGCAAAGTGTCCAATAAAAAGAACATGGTCAGTATGTAACAGGTCACATTGTTTACCTGCAGCAGAAATACCTAAGTCCTCCACTGTCCACTGGTTTTTAAATCTGTATACATGTATATGTCCAGTTTGCAAGAATTTTGATAAGTTTAATGTTGACTGACACTGTAGCAGATAGTGTAGACCGTGTTCAAACAGCTTCTTCGGTAGCCGTGTGATCTGGGTCTACACTATGTGCCTATGTGTGCATGTCTGGGTCTGCACTATTTGCCTAGGTGTGTCTGTCTGGGTCTACACTATTTGCCTAGGTGTGTCTGTCTGGGTCTACACTATGTGCCTATGTGTGCATGTCTGGGTCTGCACTATTTGCCTATGTGTGTCTGTCTGGGTCTGCACTATTTGCCTATGTGTGCATGTCTGGGTCTGCACTATTTGCCTATGTGTGTCTGTCTGGGTCTGCACTATGTGCCTATGTGTGCCTGTCTGGGTCTGCACTATGTGCCTATGTGTGTCTGTCTGGGTCTGCACTATTTGCCTATGTGTGCCTGTCTGGGTCTGCACTATGTGCCTATGTCTGTCTGTCTGGGTCTGCACTATGTGTGCATGTCTGGGTCTGCACTATTTGCCTATGTGTGTCTGTCTGGGTCTGCACTATTTGCCCACGTGTGTCTGTCTGTGTATGCACTATTTGCCTATGTGTGCCTGTCTGGGTCTGCACTATGTGCCTATGTGTGTCTGTCTGGGTCTGCACTATGTGCCTATGTGTGTCTGTCTGGGTCTGCACTATGTGCCTAGGTGTGTCTGTCTGGATACTCATACTACATGCTCATGTAATTAGGGTAATGTGTACCAGTCTAGGATGCAACAGAAACGACAATTTGGTTGAATTTCTCCAACAAGGTAGAAAGTAGGAGGAATGACAAATGAATGAACAGAATGTGTGTTGTTGTTGTTGTTTTGTACGGGGATTTTGTTTTGGTGTTGGGATGGGGATGGGTGGATTATTTTATTGATTTATTATATCGTAACAACGGAGAGTGTAGCACAAACGACAATCTTCTTCTCATGGTTTTAACAATTTCCTTCATTGAAACGTCCTTTTGCAAACAGAGTAGATCCAGATCAGACGGTTTTTGTTTTCTTAAGACATAAGAAGGAACACAAACCGTTGAGGTATGCATGTTCTCTAGCAATAGACAGCTTTGAACGACATTTGTGTACTGAAGATAATTTATGTTCTCTAACAATACAGATAGTAGGAGGAACAAAAACTCTGTATAAAGAGTGTTACTGTCGATGCATCTTGGAGAGAGAAGCAGGAACGACAACTCTGTATTAGTCTTGTTCGCCTATAACGATGTATTATCGGTGGAGAGAGACTAACAAGAACGACAACTCTGTTAAGAGCCTGAATTAGGCTTGTCCTCACAGGGGGGGGGGGGGGGGGCATTTCGTGGGTCTATGGAGCAAATGTTCTACAGTAAAACCTCTCTATAACGGCCACTAAATTACATCAAGACATTTCAAGTAATTTGTGTTAACGGCAGGTGGCTGCTTATAGGAGCGTTCTGTTTTACTTTCACCTTTCTTTTAGCAGTCACCTGCCCTAAATACCAACTAATTAACACAATTTAGTGGCCGTTATAACTTATAGAGAGGTTTTACTGTTTATCATGATGATTTCAGAAAGTGGCTTTTACAGGGGCGTCAATAGGCGTCAAATAAAGGGGAATTGGTTAATTCAGGATGAAAGTCATGCAGAAAGCTTCCGTTTTAGCTTTCTACATTTCTTTCCTCCTGTATTGATTAATCACCTGCTTTTAAAATACCCACATGTATTAAGTGGGCTCATTAGAGATAATCTGCTGTAAATCTGGTTGTCTAAAAATGGAATGGGTAGTAGGAATGCCTACTCTTCGAAAATGGTCTCGATGCCATTTTCTATAATAAAGGAGAGTGTAGAAGAGGTGCATCACCTCTGTATAGAAAATGTAAGCTTTTCATGTTTTTCGACTGAGAGAGAGAGGGAGAGAAAGAGAGAGAGAGTATCAGGGACGATAACTCTGTTTAAAGAATGTGATTTGTCGAATGAAAGAGAGGGGAAGATAGGGAGATAGACAGACAGACAATAGACAGACAGAGTAGCAGGAACAATAATCCTGTGCAGAGAATGTAGATATTACTATTCTCCAACACCTGGGAAAGTGGCATGGGCGATAACTCTGTGTATTACTATTTTGCTATTCTCTAACACCGGAGAGAGTAACAAGGACGGTTATCCTGTGTAGAGAATATAGATGTTATTATTCTCTAACACCAGAGAGAGTAGCAAGGGCGATAACCGGTTACCCCGTGTGGTGAATGTAGATCATATACTATTCTCTAACACTAGAGGGGGTGTCAGGGACGATAAACTCTGTGTAGAAGAATCTATATGTCACTATTCTCTAACATTGGAAAAAGTGACAGGGACGACAATTCTGTGCAGAGAATGTAGATGATATACTATCCTCTAATATTGGAAAGACTACCAGGGAAATTAATCATATTTTTATGAAGAAAATGTGAGTCTCCATTGTTCTCTAACATCGGATGTCCTTGCAGAAACGACAACTCTTTTTAAAGCGTGAGATTTGCTTAATGTTCTTAGCAACAATGCTATTAGCAGAAACGATAATTCCCTATGGAGAAACGTACGCACCTCTTGTTTTCTAACAATGGAAATATTGTCGGGAATGCCAGTCGTGTGAAGAGAATGTAGATGTTACTATTCTCTAACACCGAAAAAATTAACAAGGACGATAACTCTGTGTAGAGAATATAGGTGGTACTATTCTCTAACACCAGGGAGAGTAACAGGGACGATAACTCTGTGTAGAGAATATAGGTGGTACTATTCTCTAACACCAGGGAGAGTAACAAGGACGATAACTCTGTGTAGAGAATATAGGTGGTACTATTCTCTAACACCAGGGAGAGTAACAGGGACGATAACTCTGTGTAGAGAATATAGATGGTACTATTCTCTAACACCAGGGAGAGTAACAGGGACGATAACTCTGTGTAGAGAATATAGATGGTACTATTCTCTAACACCAGGGAGAGTAACAGGGACGATAAAATCTGTGTAGAGAATATAGGTGGTACTATTCTCTAACACCAGGGAGAGTAACAGGGACGATAACTCTGTGTAGAGAATATAGATGGTACTATTCTCTAACACCAGGGAGAGTAACAGGGACGATAACTCTGTGTAGAGAATATAGATGGTACTATTCTCTAACACCAGGGAGAGTAACAGGGACGAGAATGTGTAGAGAATGAGGGGTTTCCTTGCCCTCTAACAATGGAGATCCTGGCAGGAACAACACCTTTTAGAGAGTATGGATAGAATACGAATGGTGTCTTACTCTGACAATGGTGAAGTAATAGATAGGAACGACAACCGTGTATAGAGAACATGGACAATGTTTCATTGTACTATAAGTTTATAACGTTAATGGACATTGTAGCAAGAACGACAACTCTGTGTACACAACTGTCAGATGCAGAACCCAATGGCGTCAGAGACACTTTAGAAGCTTTCAGGAAAAGAAACCCTAAAATAAGACAAAGCTGTTCGGCGTTCTCTTCGCTCTAGTTGAACATCGTAGATTTTGGACAGTCTGAATCCATAGAAAAAACGAATTACATGGAGAAAATGTTCATAAAATGGTTCCCATTTGATTTCCGTTGTTTGTGCACGTCTGTGGGAAGTCTGAGAGCTGAGATTTGTGTTTGACAGATCACCCTTTAACCCTTACTGTGCGGGACACGAGTAACTAATATCCTTAAGTTCAACAATGCAGGCCCAGATGAGAGGGTTCCTAGAAGAGCCCTCTCATCAGGGTCTGCACTGTTTGTCATGTTACACTTTTCATTAGAAAATTCCCTAAATATTTACCATAAACTTTACCTCTTTTAATTTTGGAATAGTCCATTTGAAAAGTCAGTTTTGTAAGGGTTAACCCTTATATTGCTGTGAAACAAATAATATATATAGCTGCACAACTACACAAATGTATCTGGTACCATTATGACTTCTTCCTGTTCGTACAAGCGTTTGAGAACTATTGACTCGATGTCAAACAGCTTGGATCCTGATGGGACGCCGAGTTATTCGTCGTCTCATCTGGATCCAAACTGTTTGCAAATGGGACTCAGTATCCATGCTTATAAAACGTTTTAGTTGAGTCTGAGCTCGTTCTCAAGCTTTGCTTTTGATAGGTCAGATTTGAGCCTTTGGCTCAAATCTGACCAATCAAAAGCTTGAGAACGAACTCAGAAGGCTCAAATCTGACCAACCAAAAGATTGAGAACGAACTCAGACTCAACTAAAAAGTTTTATAAGCATGGACCCAGGTTTCGAATAGCGGGATAAGGGTTAAACACCGTGTCTATTACTTCTCAGTTTTTGTTCTTGACACTTTTCAATACTACGTATCATTTTGTATGACCTTTGCAAATAGTTTGGATCCAGATTAGTCGAAAGTTATCTAGCGTTGAAACGGTGAAGTAAACCGTCTACATCATAACTACGCCTTTAATGTCTTTGCAAACAGTAGACTCAGACAAGACATTTCCTATAAGAGCTTCTATTATAAGTTTCTAAAATGGCTACAATGTTCCACCTTCCATATTTCATTATACCTATTTGTCCATAAATATTCAGTAGGTATTGAAATTTGGACTAAATATAGAACAGGGGCTACATACATTTGAACAGTCTGAAGCCCGGTAAGGGGCAGAATCACTTGACCTCCCTTCAGCATCCAAAATGACACTGTACTGTTTACTAAACGAAACCTGACCTAACCGGAATTTTCCAGAATTAGATTTGAATGGTTGCTGTGGAAAGTGTTTACTGGATAGGAAATATTAAACCCTTTCCTTCATATAAACGCCTTTTCACGCATTTGCAAACAGAGTAGACCCAGATCATACGACTCCTAGGACACTTCTGTTATCTCAATGTAGTGTGTATGGTCCCTTGAAGTTCCAGAAGTCGAGGTTCTACTGTAACTCATATGCCCATGAATATTCAATAGTTATTGAAATTTGAAATAAACATAGACCATGGAAAGATTTAAGGTCACAGTATGAACGTGTTTGGCTCCTGATCTTCATCCAAACGGTGCGCATGTGTAATTACATCTTCGCATAGGGCAGATAAACATAAATGAAATGTCGAAAGAAATATGTGAAAATAAAAGCAGGTGATGAAATGTGCTTAGTGTTTTAATAAGAACGCTAATATTCAAGCAGACGACAGCAAAAGGAAATGACACTCCGTGCACGTGCCTCCTACTCTTGTCTGCTGCATTATCATCAATGCAAACCTGCTGCAGACGACGCCAATTTGTCAGATAGTATTCCGCCGGCAGCATAATGTGCTCTCCATTTATCAGTCGTCTGCTGTCAATGCATATGTGAGTAACTTGGCGTCCTATCAGGAGCTAAACTGTCCGAAAACTGCTTGAAATCACGGTACGGTACCCCATGAATATTCATATAAGAAATAATGACATCATGAATATTGAATAGATGAAAAATGGCATATAACACGGGTAAGTTTTGCCAAAGTAGAAACTGTAGATTCAGATCTATATTCAGATCTATATTTATATTATAAGCAAACTGAGCAGAGCTGGGTCTTTTCTGTTATCAAGTGTTTAAAAGTAGAAAAGGGGTTAAAATGGTGATTGACTTGGAAGATTTACCCAGACGATAAAGGTTTCATTGTGTTAAAGGTACTTGCTAGAATTATAATATATCACGTTTGTGCTCATGTTTCACTGGAAATCAAACAATGTTATCTTATGAAACAATTTTTTTTTCGTTTATTTACATATGAACCCAAAATATTCAGGCAATGTGTAGTCGGAGAACTTTCAGAATTCCTAAGAAAATGAATATGCCCACGTGAGGTACACGCCCACTCGGCTACAGCTGTCCCGCCCACCTTTGACAGTTACAACAGCATTTTGCCCCGCCTCTTGAGACCGCGCCAACGATCGATCCGCGACTGCTGTCGCTGATGCAGCCAAACACAATAAAGCGATTATTTCTAGAAGCATGGTGTTCTTTCTCCTTAATGCGACTGCACATAGAACCATGGGCTGCCGGGAACCGGTTATATCAGTATTGATGCTGAATGAGTGACATTAGATTTGAATCCGAAATATTGCTCCAGTTTATTCCACATCATATGTCATACATTATTTGGTTGTAAAGTGTTTTCGACTAGTTCAGCCGTGGAAAATGCGACATTCAGACAATAATTTTTGTTTCCTAAAGGATAATCCGATTTTCTTAATATTATTTGGGGCATCTCGCTTGACTTACCCGGCGGATTTAGCGTTGATTACGCTGCGGATTACGATCGATATTAGCGGCTCAGATTTAGATATTGTTTTTGTATTGAAACTTACACCATGGTGGATTAAAAAAGTTTGTTCCCCGATCATATCCAAAATAGAGACTTCTGTGCCTTCTGGTGTAATTGTAAGTTTAAAGGAAATATATTGCAATATGTATCACTATAAAACTTCACCAGCCGACATATTAGGAAGCAGACGACATTTCGAGCCATTGGAATGGACTAGTGGGTTCGATGACGGGCTGACGTCAGGTACATTGAACTTAACGCGAGGAGGCAGTCGATCAGCACGCGCGCACAATTTCATTCCATTACCAAGGCGACTTGAGACAAAGAAACACACAAGTCTTACAAGCCCTCACAAGATGTTCACAAGTCCTGACCATTATACTGCTCGCGACAGTTCGTAAGTAACTTTGGATCCAGATGAGACGCCGAGTCACTCGGCAATTCATCTAAATCCAAACTATTTGACACTGATATCGAACGAAAAATTATATACATTAACAACCGCTCATGACAGCACGTGCAGCAGCAAAAACTTCCAGACACATTTAACACTGGCGAATCTTTGGTCAGCTTTGCAAACAGTTTAGATCCAGATGAGACAGTTAGTTACTCAGTGTCTGATGAGGATCCAGATGAGACAGTTAGTTACTCAGTGTCTGATGAGCATCCAGATGAGACAGTTAGTTACTCAGTGTCTGATGAGGATCCAGATGAGACAGTTAGTTACTCAGTGTCTGATGAGCATCCAGATGAGACAGTTAGTTACTCAGTGTCTGATGAGGATCCAGATGAGACAGTTAGTTACTCAGTGTCTGATGAGCATCCAGATGAGACAGTTACTCAGTGTCTGATGAGCATCCAGATGAGACAGTTAGTTACTCAGTGTCTGATGAGCATCCAGATGAGACAGTTAGTTACTCAGTGTCTGATGAGCATCCAGATGAGACAGTTAGTTACTCAGTGTCTGATGAGCATCCAGATGAGACAGTTAGTTACTCAGTGTCTGATGAGCATCCAGATGAGACAGTTAGTTACTCAGTGTCTGATGAGCATCCAGATGAGACAGTTAGTTACTCAGTGTCTGATGAGCATCCAATCTGTTTGCTGCTTTTATTATTTTTTAAACAAAAAGGGGGAAATGAAACTTGATGTAGTCATCAAATTCTGCAGACGACAATATGTGGCAGCGAAATACGTTGCTATGGCGTCAGTTCATACAACGCCAATTTCAACAATAAAATTAGAAAATACGTATCCACTCGCTAATGAAACCGTACTATTGGTTAGCACCCAAACAAATTGTTTTCGAGTAGTAACATGACTCGTGTGTCGTGTGTTATTAACTCAGTCCAAACAGACTCTCTGTCTAATAAATATTGACGTACAGTAAAACCTCTCTAAACCTGACTGCATGAATTTCACCCTGCATTAAGTAGCCACCTGTCTAGAAGTATCTAAACTCTTCTCTACTAGAATTTCGGTTTAGAAGGGGTTACTGTACTTACTTGTGCGTGTAATACTCCAATCATTTTGAGTGTCTTTGATGCTTGTATATAAAGCAAAGTATAAAAAATAATGAAAATCATTCCCATGACAATCATTAGATAATCTGTAAAACATAAGCGAACCGAGCAGATCCTTCCTTATCCCTTTACTCCATAAATACGCTTTTCTACACCTTTGCAAACAGAGTAGACCAAAACCAGACGGTTCCTATAGAAACCTCTGATCAGGGTCTGCTCTGTTTGCTTATGATGTAATATAGATATGATTATACAGTTTTTGGATATGATTATACAGTTTCTGTCATGGCCATAATGTTTTGTGTTCATGTGTTATTACATTGTATATAACAGTTAATATAATTAATATTCATGGTTCCAATATTTGTTACATGTATATTCATGGAGTAAAGGGCTTCAGAGGAGCGTCCGATCTGGGTCCATTCTGTTTGCTCTTTCCAAACCCAAACCAGAATTATACACTATTTGCCATAAAAAATCTCTGAAAATAAACAAATAGTTTGATGAGCTGCGGCCTTGACATATAGGTGGACTTCTGAAACTGTCATGGTTACATTTTTTAATATTTTCACTCATGAATATTCATGTACGAAATGATGAATGTATGAATATTAAATGTGTGAAGTTTATCATGACGTCATGAACAAGGGAATTGAACCCTTTACACCATAAATACGCCTTTCTATTGTAAACCAATCTCTGACGGCCCCATAGGAGCTGTCTGGTCAGGGTCTACCATGTTTGCTTATTATATCAGAGCTATTTCAAGCTATTATCTTCAGTGTGTATATAGATATTATTTTACATAATAATTATTCTGCCCGGTGACCAACGAATTTATTTGTCCATTTGCTATTTTAACAATTACTTTAATTGATATTTTCTTACATGACTATTCGTGGAATAAAGGGTTTGGAAGCTGTATAATCAAATCTAAACTGTTTCATAAGAAACCAGGGCAGACCCTGATCAGATGGCGCATACAGAAGCCGTCTGATCTGGGTCTACACTGCTTTCAAAGGCGTAAAAAATGTTAAAATATTGACCATTGTCTAATTCTCTATAACTACACTGGTGTGTCAAACAATATGGATCCTGATCAGTGGCTCGTCTCCAAAGAGATATGATCTGGATCCAAGCAATTTTTGCATTTTTTTGTCATATTGCACACCCTCTACCTGCTCGCTACTTGACCTATGCCGATGCATACAAACAGCCTAGATGCTATTTAGCGCTTTCCCTGTTCAATATTCATGTAAGAAATAATGACGTCATTGATAATTGAACTTGCTAATTGTATTTGCACATAATTGTGTTTTAGCTGTGGTACACACTATAGAACCAGATCTACATAATCCCATAATGAAACAGAACAGACCCTGGACATACGGTACTGGATCAACTGCCTACAGGAGATCTGATCAGGGTCTGCTCTGCTAGCTCACGAACTAATACAGATGTTATTCCACAGTTTCTTCAAGTCCAAAAATTCTCGTATCATTGTGTGCCGTTATAACGAATTAGTCTAATTAATATTCATGGCGGCATTATTTCTTACATTAATATTTATGAAGTTAAATAATGACGTCATGAATATTAATAAGATTGAGTTTTACGATGGAACGTGAACACGGACATTTTAAGCCGTGACAGACTGCAGAATTATATCAATATTAATCCATACGCTGCCAAACTCTGTCGTCTGCTAACTTTGTCGTCTGCTACATCTGGATCTAAACTGTTTGCACAGGTAATCACAGATCCGGCATTGGCAGCGAAAGGGTTAATCCATACGCAAACATAGCAGACCCTGCCCAGAGGAGCCGTCTGGTCTGGGTCTACACTGATTGCAATGGTGCAGAAAGGAGTATTTATGGAGAAAGGGGGTAAGGAGATGTGGTAGCTTAATGCAAAACGATGTTTATGTCGAAATATCCCATATTTTACATCACCCTCATTCCTTACTGAGCAATCAATCACTCGTCCATTCTAATCCGTTCCTTCATATAAACACATTTTCACGCAGTTGCAAACAGAGAAAACCCAGATCAGCTCTATCGGAGCTGTCTGGTCAGGGTCTGCTCTGTTTGTTTACGAAATAATATAGATGTGATTCAACAGTTTCTGAAATGGCCAAAAATGACCCTTTTTTCATATAACACGGCAGATGGTTGCTTAATCCTTCCCCCCATGAACATTCGTGTAAGAAATAATGACGTCATCAATATTAATTTGCTGAATTGTCATAATGGTATATAAACAAAGATTGTTTAAAGAAAAACAGTTAAATCAGATCAATATGATATCATTAGCAAACAGAACAGACCCTGACCAGGCGGCTTCTACAGGAGCTTTCTGATCTTGGTCTACTGCATTGTATGCTTGCAAATCCATGAAAATGTGTCTAATATAAATTTAACGTAAGGGATTTTTGAATCAAAGTTAAACGTAATTCCGAATTGCACTTTAAAATACTGTTGATCTTTTAGGGAGAAAAAAAAAGATTGTTTCCGCTGAGGATTGAACTCAGGACCTTCCGCGTGTTAAGCGGATGTGATAACCACTACACCACGGAAACCACTGCATAAGGTCGTGTAGCTGTAAATATAGATAGGCTATTTATAGGAACTCGCGGGATAACTGATGTTTGATTTCAGTTAACTCCCTTCGTAGCTCAAATATCGTTCAACCTCGTCAGTTATTCATGCTTCTCAATTTACTTATTGATCGATAACAACGTGAATGGCGCGAAAAGAAGGCGGGAAAGCACGTGCTGAAGATTCATTCGTAGAGGGCAATATCGCACTTAGACCAATCAAAGTTCTAGTTTGTGACGACGGTCGTCATTGGACAAAACTGGTGCTACTGGCCCAACCAATCAAACGACTAGTTTGTACCTTGTAATTTGTGTTGAAGCTGAATCAATTGAAACCGACTTGATCGATTTATATTCAGATTGAAGATTTTTACATGAACAGACACAAAACACGGAGGGACGATTAGCATGCGAGCCTGTTATAAATAGATGCCAGAATTTTTGCCTGAGGAGAATGAGGTCTCGCGTGATTACCCATCGACCTTTGACCTCGCTTGGTTTTTTGTCGGTGACGTAATCTTGTGGTTGCGAGATTTTCACCATAGGAGAATACGGAACGTTAATATTATGCGACATACTTGAGTTAAATATTATGTTTCTTACGAAAACAAGCTCTTATGATTTGAAGATTCAAGACAGGTTGGTAATCCCTGTCCAAGTGAAAGGGGAATGCTATACTTTCTTTCTTAGACCTAGATCTACTGTGGGTACAGTATACTGATAAATTGAATGCATGATCTGCAATATTAAAGAAAACTGCACTCTGAACGAAGAGGCGTACAATGACGAAAAGCTTACAAAGTACTGGCAGCCAACATGTTCAAGACGTCGCTAAACTGTTTGTAACCCTTTACCTGATAAAACTTCGCCAGCAGAGTAGACCCATTTTATTTGACCGTCTGATCAGAGTCTACACTGTTTTCCTGTACAGTAGAACCTGTCTTAAGCGACCATTAAAAAGCGGTGTAAATCTGGATTTTTAAAACAGATGGTAGCTTAATGCAGGACAACAGTGATACAGAAAGCTCCTAAAGGAGCTTTCTGTATCACTTTTTCAAAGCATTAAGCAACAACCTGTTTTTCAAGACTCATTTATATATTCTATAAATGAATGGTTGCTTAAGACAGGTTCTGCTGTACTATTATGTAGATGTGATTCTTCAGACCCTGCTATAGCTAACACTCCTGTATTCATATGCAGCTAACAGATCCTGCTATAGCTAACACTCCTGTATTCATATGCAGCTAACAGATCCTGCTATAGCTAACACTCCTGTATTCATATGCAGCTAACAGATCCTGCTATAGCTAACACTCCTGTATTCATATGCAGCTAACAGACCCTGCTATAGCTAACACGCCTGTATTCATATGCAGCTAACAGACCCTGCTATAGCTAACACGCCTGTATTCATATGCAGCTAACAGATCCTGCTATAGCTAACACTCCTGTATTCATATGCAGCTAACAGACCCTGCTATAGCTAACACTCCTGTATTCATATGCAGCTAACAGATCCTGCTATAGCTAACACGCCTGTATTCATATGCAGCTAACATATCCTGCTATAGCTAACACTCCTGTATTCATATGCAGCTAACAGATCCTGCTATAGCTAACAATCATGTATGCATATGCAGCTAACAGATCCTGCTATAGCTAACACTCCTGTATTCATATGCAGCTAACAGATCCTGCTATAGCTAACACTCCTGTATTCATATGCAGCTAACAGATCCTGCTATAGCTAACAATCCTGTATTCATATGCAGCTAACAGATCCTGCTATAGCTAACACTCCTGTATTCACATGCAGCTAACAGATCCTGCTATAGCTAACACTCCTGTATTCACATGCAGCTAACAGATCCTGCTATAACTAACACTCATGTATTCAAGCTAACAAATCCTGCTATAGCTAACACTCCTGTATGCATATGCAGCTAACAGATCCTGCTATAGCTAACACTCCTGTATCCATATGCAGCTAACAGATCCTGCTATAGCTAACACTCCTGTATTCATATGCAGCTAACACATATGCCATTGTGAATGTCTCATGGATATTCATGAGATAACGAGTTTGTTTTCAAAATACAACCCGGAATTCTAACAGTTTGGATCCGGATGAAACACTGGGTAATTCGGCGTCCCGTCTGGATCTGGATCAAAACTATTTACAAAGGTTATTACAGAAACCCCCCCCCCCCCTTAAAAAAAACAACTGAAGTTTATACGATACTTTTGCATTAAGCCCACTCTACACTTCGAAACTTTTGGCGCCAAATAATTTTCGTCTGCACACATTGTTGTCTGCTTTAGTGTCAGGGTGAATTTTCCTTCATTGTCTTCACAAAACATAAGTGAAGTGTCAAACAGTTTGTATCCTAATGGTCGCACTGTATCCGAATGTGCCGCACAGTTACTCGGCATCTCATCTGGATCCAAACTGTTTGCAAACGTACTTGCACATTTATTGCAGCAAGCTCTCGAGTTGCTTTCCGGCGACCGTAGTGTTAACGACATTGATTACACATCAACCTATAATCAAAGGCACTATAAATACCTAATAGCTGTATAAAGATATTGAAATTATTGCTTACGAGTCCGTGGCAACAATAGGTGAGCGCCTGATCAGGACGCAGGCTGCTTGAATGAGAACTACAAAATCCTGTACACTTGTCATCTGCTAAGCGCTTCCTGACTGGCGTTTGTATTTACAACTTGGATCCAGATTGCCAGTTGCCGAGTAACTCGGCATCTCATCAGGATCAATACTGCTTGACACTCGACTATTAGTTTCTCAAAAACTTGAAATGAATCAGTATTAGGTGAACATTGTAAGGTATCGGAGTTCCTGTAGACATCATGCATGCAGGCTAAAGGTTGAGAAACGCTACAGTTATTGCAGGCTAAAGGTTGAGAAACGCTACAGTTATTGCAGGCTAAAGGTTGAGAAACGCTACAGTTATTGCAGGCTAAAGGTTGAGACACGCTACAGTTATTGCAGGCTAAAGGTTGAGAAACGCTACAGTTATTGCAGGCTAAAGGTTGAGACACGCTACAGTTAGTCAAGAAAACGGATGTCGAACTCAGAACGCTTTGTCATGCTTCGTCTGCAAACAAGTCGTCTGCTGTAATTCTGAAATTCAATTTTTCCTGTATTTCTCTTCAGGAATTTAACCTTGGTGTCAAACAGTTTAGATCCTGATGAGGCGTTAAGTTACACTCGGGACTTCATCAGGATCCAACCAGTTTGCTAAAGCAATAACAAAAACCCGCCACTAGTTGACAGACGATAGTGTAACATTCGCCTGTTGAATATATATCTAACCC